>JAXQQM020075970.1:0-24756 GCA_034641835.2 Pinus albicaulis | reverse complement strand
TTCATGGATTATCTACATTGGGGCATGCATGTGTGACTGCATATGTATAGTTCACCTGGATATTGGTAGAAATATTTGACCAAAGAGATCCTGAGGCACACTTTGTTGAGCTAGCTAAGATCAAGCAGTCGGGAAACCTGGAGACTTGTATCTCTGAATTCCTGAAACTTTCCGTCATGGTGCCAGATCTGTCTACCGCTAGGAGAGTATACATGTTCATTGATGGACTAGCAGAGCCTTTGCATGGGTTAGTAAATTCCGCTAGATCAGCTACGCTCCAAGATGCCATTGAACGGCTAGGGACTTAAGAGATGTTTTTCCAAGGGAAAGAGCTCATTTCTGCCAAAATCCACATTTCATTCAAAGGGGAAAGATATGAAGGTTCCACCCCCAAAGGGTAACTAAGGCAAAGGACCTCTTAGTGATGATGTCTGGAGAGATTTGAGGAGGAGGAAGCTTTTCTTCACTTTCCAAGAATCATGGGTACCAGGGCATTGGTGTGCTATCGGAAAGGCACATTATATTGAATTATTCTCTAATAGTGAAGAGGAATAAGAAGAATATTTGGAAGAAGATACCAACGTTGTGGCACCAAGAGAGGATCCACCACCACCAGGAGGTGAAAATGGAGCATTTGCTCCATTTGGATGAGTCCTTGCAGCTTTGAGGGGAGTTCCCAAGTATTTGACATTGAGAGTTTGAGACACAGTTCAGGGGCTGTGGGTGTCGATATTGATAGATAGTGGGGATACCCACAATTTTATTGATACCCAACTAGTGCAGAGGAGAGGCATACCCACAAATGATTTTGAAGGATTCTTAGTTTTGGTTCCAAAAGCTAGAAGCATGCAGTGTGTGAAGTATGTTTTAGCATTGACTGTAACTTTTGGGACTTACACATTGACAGATCACTTCTTTGTGGTTGATATTCCTGACACCAATTTGATATTGGTTGTACAGTGGTTGATCACACTAGGAAAGGTCACCACATATTGGGAGACCTTGGAGATGGAATGGACAGATAAGAAGAGTGGTAAGCGCCAAGTGATCAGGGGCATGCACACCTATCCACCTAAGGTAGTCTCAGCACTTAGGATGGAGGCTAATTTCCATAAAGGAGACATACAATGGGAAATATAATTGTGTATGTTAGAGACACGAGGCAAGGGTACACCAAGTCCACCCGGATGTGCAGTCTATTCTAGACCGCTATTCTAAAATATTTGGGGACATTCCACCGAGAAGGCCACCTGATCGAGGTTTAAACATACTATTGAGTTGGAGTAGGGGATCCAATCAGTGATCACCACACCCTATAGGCACCCCAAAGCCTACAGGGATGAGATTGAAAGAACTATTCAGGAGCTCTTGGCTTTAGGACATATTCGACCCAACACTAGTCCTTTTGCTTCTTCTGTGGTCCTAGTGAAGAAGAAGGATGGTACGTTGAGGATTTTCGTTGACTATAGAGACTTAAATAAGAAGAAAATGAAGAATATATACCTAATTCCAAGGATCGATGAGATAATGCATGAGCTGAGGGGATAAAAGTTCTCTTCAAAGATTGATTTGAGGTCGGGGTACCATTAGATCAAGGTAAGGGATCTGGATATCCCCAAGACTGCATTTAGATTTCATTATGGCCACTTTGAGTTCTTAGTGATGCCCTTTGGGCTGACCAATGCTCTGGGTAATTTTCAGTCTTGTATGGACCACGTCTTACATGGTCAGTTGAGTAAATTTTTATTGGTTTTCTTTAACGACATTATCATCTATAGCTGCACATGGGAAGAGCCTCTGCAGCATATTGAGACAGTATTATGCATTCTAGAGGAGAAACAATTCTATTCTAAGATCTATAAATGTGATTTTTGGCTCACATAGATGCTTTATTTGGGCCACATCATTGGAGTGGATGGAGTAAGGGTTCATGAGGAGAAGATTTGTGTTATTTGGGATTGGCCAAAGCCAAAGAATGTAAAGGAACTTCGGGGGTTTGTAGGCAAATGCACCTAATACCGAAATTTTGTCAAAGGGTTCTCCTAACTAACAGCACCACTCACAGATATAACTAAGAATGGAGCCTTTGGTTGTAAAAACACTACACAAAGGGCCTTTGATAGCCTCAAGGAGGTGATGAGCAGTTTTCCGATGTTGGTATTTCAAGATTTCACCCAACCCTTTGTGCTGGAATGTGATGCTTCAGCGGAGGGTATTGGCGCAGTCTTGATGCAAGGAGGCCACCCCATAGCCTTTGAGAGTTAGAAGTTGTTGCCACACGAGAGGTTGTATCCCATATATGACAAGGATATGTTGGCCATTATGCATGCATTGTCCAAATTCAAGCAGCATCTGGTAGGAAACAGATTGTGAGTAAAGAATGACCACAACAGTCTTCGGTATTTTTTTGAGGAGAAGCAGCTGGAAGAGAGGCAGCAAAAATGGGCTAGCAAAATCTAGGCATATGACTTTGATATTGAATATGTCAAAGGGAAGAGCAATGTGGTAGCGGATGCTTTATCACAGAGACTAGCAGCATTGTCCTTAATGAGTGTGGATTCAGATTGGAAGGCCCAGTTTTTGGTGGAGAATCCCAAAGACTGCTTCACATGTGAGATAATAGATGGGAAGGTGACCAATGAGAGGTATAGAGTGATGGATGAGGTCATATACTACCAGGAACGGATCTTCTTAATTAGAGATTATAATCTCAAGGAGAAAAATTTTCATGCAGCACATGGTTCACCACTCTCAGGCCACCAAGGTTTCACAAAGACATATCGGGCCATCAGGGAGAGATTCTCATGGAAGGGTATCAAGGAGGATGTGCTCTAGCATATCAGGGAGTGTGTAGTTTTCCATAAGAATAAAGGAGAAAAAAACCATCCTGTAGGGTTTTTACAACCACTTCCTATTCTGGAGGGGAAATGGGAGAGCATTTCTATGGACTTCATTACCGGTTTTCCTGCAGTACAGGGCAAGGATTGTATCTTTATGGTCGTTGATCAACTAACAAAGTATTCACATTTATTTTCCATCTCTTCATGGTACAATGTTTCACAAGTGGCCGAGCTTTTCTTTAAAGATGTTTTCAGACTTCATGGTCTTTCTAAGACCATAGTCAGGGATAGAGATAGTCGCTTCATGGGTGGATTTTGGCAGGAGATTTTCCATTTGGTGGGTACAGAGTTGACATTGAGTACCAGTTATCACCCCCAAACAGATGGGCAGACAGAGATAGTAAACAAGTGGCTGGAAGGCTACTTGAGAAACTATGTTTCGAGGCAGCAGACAGCATGGCTACGTTGGCTCCACGTAGGAGAATATTGCTACAATACAAAATTTCATATGTCGATCGATATGTCTCCATTCCAGTCTCTATATTGTTATGATGATTTATCATTTGTTGATGTAATTTTTGGAGAAAGTAAGGATCCTAGAGCCAAATATTGGATCCAAGAGAGTGAGGATATACTTCGTGTTCTTAAGGACAACATTGCTATAGCCCAAAATTAGCAGAAGTTATATGCAGATCGTGGTTGGGTGGAGATACAGTTTTAGGTGGATGATTTGTTCTATCTTCGTCTTCAGCCTTACAAGCAATATACGCTGAAGGAGAAGGGGGTTGAGAAGCTTAAGCCTCGTTTCTATGGGCCATACAGAGTGATCCATTGTGTTGGGGAAGTAGCATATGAGTTGGAGCTCCCCATTGGGAGTAAGATCCATAACATTTTTCATGTCTCATGCCTCAAGAAGGCCATTGGACAACATGTAGTTGCCACTATGGATCTCTCACCTATTGATGATGAGGGTCATCTGGTTTTACAACCGGAAGCTATCTTGGATACTCAGGAGAGGCAGCTAAGGAACAGGGTGATTAAAGAATATCTGGTTCGATGGAGGAGTCTTTCGGATGAGGATACTACTTAGGAAGGAGAGAATATTTTTCAGCATCCATCCTTGCAGTTTCTTGAGGACAAGAAAATTTTTTGAGGGGAGGTTTGTAATATTCCTAATTATATTTTAGCTAATTGGAATATTAAATTTTTGTTTTTTGTCAATAAGATAGATGAATAAGAGGGTAGAGGGACCCATAAATCCCTTTAGTAGGAATAAAACCACTTCTAATGTGAATGTGGATCAATGCATATAGATAGGATCAAGATGAATAAATGACTCCTTGGTGTTAATGTGGGTCAGTGCATGTGTATGGGGTAAATTTCACCAAATCAACAATGCAGTCATGGAGATAGTGGAGACAGTGGAGGACAGAACAGTCATAATGGAGGGAAGTAACCATGAGAGTAGCATAATTATTATGTGAGGCTAAGGGGGTGAGGGCTCACAAATCATATAAGGAAGGGGATGGCAGCCATAGAGAGAATTTTAAATATTGTTTATCTATTTTATTTTATTACTTTCTTCATGCTTCAGCTATTTAGCGAAGTTTGTTGTGCTGTTTAGCACAAGGGTGTTTCTGAGTGGAAATCCCACCCTCATCCTCGGGGAACTTAGAGTGCCCACTTAGGGGAGGTTCTTGAGCTGAATTTCATCATCTGGCATCAGGCCAATATTCAACCCCTATCAGCAGCGCAGTCTCCTTCAGGAATTGCGCAATCCAGGACGGTAGATCTAGTGGAGGGGTAATAAACCAAGTTTTTGAGCTTGGCATCTAGTGAGGGGAGAAGCCCTTCATCTGGGAAGTCAGTGGGGAGGAGTAGCAACAATTTTCTCATCAGATCATCCACCTCCCAGTAGTCTCCCAGTTGCAGTGCGTAATTAAACCCTAGGGCTACATTTTTTATCATTGTCATTTCCGGAAACCCTTTCTGGGTTATCTTGGAATTGTGATAGAAAGCCCATATCTTTGATCCCGACAATTTTTGAGCACCCAATCAGAAGATCTACACATTCCTAGTTTAAAGCAGTAGTATTTTCTAGCAGGATTGTGCAGTGATAACCTCCCAATAGTTGATGCAGCAGCAACATATTATGTCTTGATGTTTAGGGTCATTTAAGGCTTTTTTTGCCTAGCTTGAGTGTCTCTTTTTCAAGAACTTATACTTCATTTCTGCTATTGCATATAATAAAATGGCTCAACTGATCAGTTCATGTATTTGATGTGTTGATGTTTACTGCATTTTCCATTTTTCCTATTTTGGAATATTACACTGAGTTAATGGTTGTTGATGAAGCTCCTCTCTCCTAATCAAACTTGATGAAAAACCAGTCTTGTTTCCTCTAAACACCTTTCAATCACCCTCGGTGAGAAATTTGGCTCATAGAAGGTGGATTTTTTAGTCTCTGCCCTCCACGCATTTTGTTTAGACAGATGCGCGATCTTCGCGCCTATGGGAAGATAAGCTGCATGGTAGGCAATAATCCAAATTTTCACTTGTTTTTCTCAATAGTCACTGTGCTTTGGTATTTCATGACTGGTTAGGACACTTATTTTCTAGATTTTATCCTAGCAACTAATTAGTTTTGATTTTAGTTTTTTATTATTGTAAATCACACATAGTTTAAGTATGGGAAATTAAATGGCCTTAAATCCACATATGTTGTCTGAAAAAATGATTTTCTGGTAAAAGATACAGAAAACATAGAGTAATTAGAAGAAAAGTAAGTGGCCCATACATCCACACATATTTAGCTAATTCTTGTTTTTCAATTTTTGCATTAGATTAGTTCAATTTTTTCATTAGGAATCCACACTAGGACCAAACTGTCAAAAATAAAGCAAGTAATCTCTGCCACCCTTGCACCTCACGGTGAGCCTGGGTATGCATATGAATCCTTTCTTAAGACAATTTTCCATCTCCCTATAGTGCAAAACTTAGTCTAACTAGGCAAGGTGTAAGTGGCCCATAATCCGGACATCATTTATTTTGCAAGGAACAATCACACATAGCGTAATTAGAAAAGGATTGTAAAGGATCAATGCATATCCACATATCATAACACTTGCGATTGTACACTCCAAAGCACACACGAAGCATCAGTAAGCATTGGAACAAAAGGCACCTGGTTTGTTGGGACCTTTGTCCTCTTCTTACAGTTACTTCACCAAGGCACACCATAAGAAAATTGAGACTCTCTAAAAATAATCATTAATCGAACTCACTAAGTTCTCCCTACTGGGGCCACAAAATAAATTATAGTCATTAGGGGAATTTTGAGGTCTAAAATGGGCATCCTAAGGAAATTATAGAATAATAGTGGAAATTATAAAATAAGATTAGATTACATCATGAAATTTTAGAGGGAATAAAGAAAAAAATATTTTTTCATCTCGTATTTTCAACTTATCTACGTATGGGTTTACTCAAATTTTGAGTAGAAACATTAGTTGGATGCAGAATTTGATTCCTCATCCAAGGAGTAACCATGTTGCATATTGTCAATGGACCCTTCTATAAGAAAAATTTCAATCATGTTTTTTCATGTATTTCTCAATTTTCATGTTGTAGGGTTCGTCGAAAGTATGAAACGTGGGTGCTCCTTGGATGAAGAGTTAAAATTTTCATCCAATGAGTACTCCTACTCGAAATTTGAGTACTCCCTAAGTGTTTACTCCTCTTTCGGGATGTTAGCCCCAACACCCATTAGAAGAAATCTTCACAAGGCCCAGTTACATTTGATAGTGTAAGGATGATTAGGTCTATTTATGCTTTTGAGTATCATACGCAAAAGAAACAAACCATATTTTTTTGCTTGCTTGATCACATAGCAGTAATCATTAAGGGAATTTTGAGGTCTAAAATGGGCCTCCTAAGAAAAATCTACAATCAAAATAAACTTTATAACAACTAGTAGGATTCAAGATGATGATGTCAACCATGGGGGATGATTCACCATTTTTTAAGTAAAAGGGTAAAAATATTAAAAGATAATAAAATAATAAAACTACTTTTTCAACTTGTATTTTCAACTTATCTCCCAAATTTTTTACTTAAATTTCGAGCGGCAATACTCGTTGGATGAAAAATTTAATTCCTAATCTAAGGAGTACCATGTTGCATACTTTTGATGGACCCTGCTACACGAAAAATGAGAAATACATGAAAAAACGTGATCGCAATCACATTTTTTCATGTATTTCTCATTTTTCGTGTAGCAAGGTCCATCAAAAGTATGCAACATAGTTACTTCTTGGATGAGCAATTAATTTTTTCATCCAACGAGTACTCCCGCTCGAAATTTGAATAAAACCTTTGGGAGATAAGTTGAAAATACGAGTTGAAAAAATAGTTTTCTTTTTTTCCCTCTAAAATTTGATGATGTAATCAAATATTATTTTATTATTTCCACTGTTATTTTATAATTTCCTTGGGAGGCACATTTTAGACCTCAAAATTCACCTAATGATAAAGGAAAACTTACCTCTTATTTGTATGTGATCATATTTTCTTTGATAATAATCTTCCTTCTCTCAGTAAACCAAAAATATTTCCAAGATTAAGCTAGTCGACACCATAATGGACCCAAAAACTCCTCGTCGATCTAGGATTTTTTTGGACCTCCCCCCATTATAAGGAGGAGTGCCAAGTATTTCTCCATTTAGGCATTAAATACGACACACCGCCACCATTATCGGTTCATCCTTTATCGAGGCATTTTTGGTTGGAAACCCCCAAGGGTCACCCAACACCACACCAGTGGAAACCCCAATAAGGTCACCACACAACTCCTCCCACAACCCCAGAGGGCAGAGGACTGCTACCCCTTCGGGTAATCAACAAAGCATAGAACAAGATACGTCATAGGGTAATATTCCCTAGGCACCCCCCATAAAACATTACATTCAGACACTTGTGTTTCCACAGTACACAATGGCATTCAATACTCAATTATCCTTTTTAGCATCACTAAACCTTCAAGATATATCAAATTTAACTAATGAACCCATTGCACATAGCCTTAATTGGCCTCCCATGCCCACGAATATCCCCTTGAATATACCAAAATTCGAAGGGTAGTAAGCAGAAGACCTTGGAAATCATATTATGACTTTCCACATATGGTGTTCGTCCAATAGTATTAATGGTGATACTATTCAACTGACACTGTTTCAACACACCCTAACTGGGCCTACTGTGAAATGGTATGTTGATCAACCTTCTGCTTCTGATGGAACCTTTAGCACCCTCACTACCACGTTACTCACTTATTTTCAGCTACCCATCTACCATGATTCAGGGATGGAATTGATGACTCATTTTAGGAAAACTCCAACTTTCCATATATCAGACCATCTCCAAGAATGGCAGTCATAGTTTGTGCAAAGCCAAAATCGACGATAGAGTTTTGCAAGACTTGTTTTTGAAAACTATCACAACAGAAATCTCAAAATACATGGTGACACATGGACCTACCTCCGAGGAGGACGCCATTTTCAAAGTCCAACATCTCGAACTCATCTACACCCAGTCAATATATATCTACAATTTCATGCCAAATGCACGCCTGAAAACTTATACAGAATTGCCAGGCACGTCGAATACCGCAAACAGCTTGATCAAGTCATTGACCCAAGATCACCTAGGCAACAACATCTAGTACCCAAGATATTCGTATGATTCTACCCAAAACATGACGCAACCTAGCTACCAACAAAGTCAATTTGCACCTTTTCAGTATATGAAGAATAGGGTGTAAACATATCACCAATAATAGGGAGGCTCATACCATCCCTCGCAAGGGACCCAGTACTCAACTAGGAATGTTGATGGAAGAGATCCCCCTAGCAACCTTACACCAACCAGGGATAGGGAAACCAATACTCCCCTTTCCCTGCACAAAATCCACCACCGGAGAAAAACGCACCAATGAAATTAGTGCAACCTTCCAAAGCTCAACAACACCAGGCTTATGACCAAGAGAACCACAAAAACCCTCTTAACGATGAAAAAAAGAAGCTTAGGAATATACAAAAGGGAGACTTTGGATAGGGGGGAAGTAACCAGCAACGCCCCCCATGATCTCAGTCTGGGGGAAACCCCAATGGAAATCAAAACCAGGATCCAAACAACAACTCCCAAGGGAAAAACAAGAGATATAGCCTAAGGAAAAACCATTCTTGTGCCATATGTGGTGAGTACGGCCATTACACTCACCATTGTTGCAAACTCCTCGAACTGAAAAAAATTTAGGGTAACTACAGACAAGGGGGACCTATCCAACAACCTGCTGTAATGCAAAAGCCTTTCCCCCACCAAGGAGTGTTTAACACCCAAAAACAACAAGCACCCCAAAACAATATTGGGAGTGGCAACCATGAAATTTAAATGACTAGAGAAGAAATGTTCTTCCAGATAAGGAATAGGAACTATGACACCCCTCGGACACCAACCCATCAAGTACGAGCACGAGTGCACCTACTGCATTGTTAACCATATCCAAAGTACCTATATATCTCCTTCCAAAAATGGTCAAGGGGCCAACCAGGCGCGTAGGAAACCACTCAAAATATGCCCATAAATATAACATAGTGGATGATTTAGCACAATCACCCGTTGCCATGTCAGCCTTATAAGTCCTACAATCATGCCCAAAACAACGGAAAGCCGTAATTTCTATATTAGCCGCAATTGATCCTTCTGATTCGCACCTAATGGCTTTTGACCTAGACAAAGCAAGCCCCAGGCTTCCTTCTCTGGCCACCTTTCAAATACCTGTGTTAATCTAGAATATCGCCATACACCAGTGCATTGTTGACAAAGGAGAATCTACATGCATCGTGACCAAATCTGTTTGGAATAATTTGGGATCACCTAAATTGAAACCATCCGACATCATTCTTAGAGCATATGACGATCAACCTTCAGCCCCCATCAGTCTATATCAGAATGTCCCTATAAACTTGGCCAGAAATATGATACTTATAGACATTGAAGTCTTGGATGCACAGCTAGATTACAATATACTCCTCTGGTGGAGTTATATGTATGCCATGAATGAAATAACATCCTATGTATTTTGGGTGATGATGTTCCCCCGTGAAGATAGAATCATCACCGTCAACCAGCTTACATACTATGATAAGAAACCCATGATGACTCTCGATGTCATTTTACCTTACGTAGACACAACTACAGAATCGCTTATGCATTATCAAGAATTTGGCCCCGGTCAATTCAAACCATCATCAATATGAGGATCATTCCTAGAATATTCCCCTATCATACTAGAGGTAGCCCCATAAATCATGGGGGAACCGGTGTGCATGATGCTATCACAAAACACTAAGACCAGCTCGGAGATGGAAACCAGTAGTACAAAGACCAAAACCCCTGGCACAAATTTTGTACCCTGCACCATCGCCCAAACCCCATTTTTATACCCCCCACCTAATTTTGTGTCAAATCAAGTCTTGGCAGCTATTACATTTCCAAAAATTGCTTTCATAATACCTGTGTGGTATCTGGTCCCACTAGTCATGCTTGGAAGTCTTGACATCACTTCTACAGGGATAACCCCTATCACCCCTCAGGAGGCCACAACGGTTAACAAAACACTCGTAGCAGTGCTAGCTAACGTGACAAAGAAAACCAACAAAAAAAGGAAGAAAATCGAAAACCCAAAAATACCTAGGGCATTACAACCTTGCACATTATGTGATATCGTAGGTGATCCTACCAATATTTTCCCGAAGTTAGATGAATTAAAACCTCTTCTAAACACTGGAAGAAAAGTTGCGGCCTAAAGTTCCCATAAAAATGAACAAGCCACAAAAAATCAAGGGAAAGCTTTACGCACCAACCATGCATGCGCCATATGCAACCATTATGGGCATTATACCCACCATTTCCCAGAGATGCCACGATATAGGGATGCCCTACAAGCCCTAGAGCAATCATCCCAAAATGACCCCTCAGATCCACAAATATAAATGGATGAGGGAGAGCGTAGAACCATATTGTACCTACAAGAGGAGCCTACATATTCCTCGTACATAGTCACCCCAACGGACCAAAGACAACAAATGGAGGCTACTCGGCAGGCCCCATTTTGTGCATTGTGCGATGAGCCTGACCACTTTGTCACACAGTGTTCCAAATTAAGGGCGTTTAACCGTTGGTACCAAGTCCCTCACGTTGCCCAAAGAAAATTAGTTTGACATCGATGACATACGTGTCATATTTGTCGAGGCACCCACCATGTGATACATTGTCCCCACATCCATTGGTTTTGGTCCATGTTGGATTTCATGCAATACTTCATCGTTGAAAACTCTAAATTAGCCAGCTCGAACACAAAATCCGCAAACAATACTACCACTCAAGGGACGGAAGCAACAAGGACCATAATATATGTGTCTGAGGAGAGACACTCACCTAAACTACCACCTCCCCCTCGTTATCGCCATCAAGTTCCTATCCGGCTCTCTGCACTCTGTGATGAACGAGATCACTTCATCGCTGACTGTGCAGCCCTAGAGCTATTTCAGAGATGGTATCCAGTCAACTCCATATACGATGATGACTTACAAGCAGTCCAGTATTCATACTGAGTGTGTTCAGGTGACCACCCAATTCGTCGTTTTTTCGATATCCCCCGTTTCTATTCGACATTAAATAGTTTACGCCAAGCCATAATACGACCTCCCATAGTAGATAGATTGGGTTTAGAATGCGTGGAAAGTTTGAAAACTCAAGAAAATGTGACAAACAGGTCCATTTTCTTCATGTCAGTAGAAAAGCAACCAATAAAGGGGCACATCAACATCCCCAATCTCCTTCCACAGATAAGCCCAACCTACACATTATGAAACTCACGTAACCACTTGGTCGCCCAATGCTCAGATTTAAGATCACTCCGCAAATGGTACCCAGTGACTCATGTAGTCCAAAGGGAATGGAGAACCAGGGAAAAACATTATTTTCTCATTTTTCATGACAACCATCAGACTCGACACTGTACTTACATCTCCCATTTTTTACCACTGCTAGAAACCATATGCTCATTGGCTAACCAATATCAAAATGTAACTAGTCTAGAACCACGGCAACCTGATGCAAGGAAACCTGCCCTAAGGTAGCCTATCCCCCATCATTACCAAAAAATTAGGAAAGCTAAGGCAACCCATCATCCTAGCAGGGCCCGAAACTAGCCAAGTACGACATATGGGTTGTGCGACAGAAACGACCACAGAGTCAATGAATTTCAAGAACTCGATAATCTCACTGACAGTCTTCGCATGGCCACCACCATCCCACTGATCAATCTCCCCAATCAAGAGAAGATCACACGTTGCTATTGTAGGATTTTCTAACAATTCCACCATACCATGGATTGTGAGTACCTCCCAAGGCTACGAGCGGTGAGGGCAGCGTTGAGTCTAAACTCCCTAAAAGAGCCAGACCAACCAAAACCAAAGACTCGGAGATCGTAGAAGCACAAACATGCCCCAATTCCCAAACATCTTTGAGCATCCACTTTAGGCACAAAGAGTAGCATTGGTTCTCACACCATCTACTTGATAAGCACGTTGACATAGTGCACCATTTTCACAAGTCACAATCACGAAACAGAGTTGTGCCCCTTAATGGAAACATTTAGGCACCTCTTCACTCAACGCAGTTTCTGCATCCAGGAAAGTGTGAGCACCCTTAGTACGCCATGAGAAGAGCATAATATTTCTCTCACACAAGCCACCACAATGGAAATTTCTCCACCATTCAAGGTCGACAACACATAACACCACATATGATTCATCTCATCATGCATGGGAACCATGAATCGTGATGTTTTCTCATCTGTCATTGGTGTCGATACCGCTACAACTAAAATATTAGTTGTACCATCAATGGTGCAAAATCAACCAATCTGCACCTTGTCAACCTCGGTTGGTTCCACATCATCAAATATGGAATCCTATTCGTGTTTGTCGACTAGCATTGTTAGGCCTGAACCAACTCCTCACAACCTCACATAAACAAAATCCCCCTTAGAAGTCTCGTTCCATTAAAACTAGGATATTATAGAGGCCATGATGGAACTAGATTGTCCATGGGACGCAATGCATCACCACTCGTTTGTTCTTCCCGAAAAAACGTTCGGTCCTAAGAACCCAGAAACCCAAGAGATATACACCATTGAATCCCAATACTTCATCCTATCTGGGAAGGTAGAATGGTTCAAAAATCCCATCCTAGTGCTTGACATGTTAGAAGAAAGTGGAATATGTCATAAATATTTCACCAACCAAGGTGATTATCTCAACAAACCAGAAAAATTCTAACAACCACCTGGGGTAGCATCTCCCGATGAGGTAGTCGTCACAAAAAATTGTTACAAGAGCATGGACATCTTTACGTGGGATTATCTTGTGTCACTGTGGCTTAGCCCCATTATCGTAGAACATCACATTGGTACTGTCCGACATACCACCAAGACGCTAGAAACAACGTCAATTGCATCTCCATCTACAAAGAAGTAATTTAAGAAATTGACAAGCTTCACACAAAGTTGGGTTCATCTACCAATTTTCACACATCGTGCTCTTTCAAACTCGTTCCCATCATGAAAACTAGAAACCATTCGAAGATCCTATTCAATTTATGAGATTTAAAACAAATATTGTCCCAAGACAAACTACCTCTACCCCATTTATCGACCAAGTCATTGATTCTTGCAAAGCTACCATAAGTCCTTGTCTTTTATGGATTGATTTCAGTAGTATAACCAAATTCAAATCACATACAACATCGTACAAGACATCATTCACTACCCTCGGGAACATTCGCACACTGTGTTGTCGTTCGGTCTTAAAAATGATGAGCCACCTTTCCAATGACCACAAGAATTACTCCTTCCATGACCCAGCTCCACCCTACATTCAAATTTTACTTGATGACCTCATTATTCTATCCAAGAAGTGAAGCAATCATTCGAGGATTTATAATTGGTATTCCAAATATGTCGACATTAAAACCACACTTCGAAACTCTCATGCGTATTTTCGTATCAACGGGGTCCACTATTATGACTTATCGTGTCTCAACAAGGGATCCATGTGGACCCTCGGTTCAGGGGAAATCAAAGAGTAAAGCACATCGAAACCCTACAACTTCAAGTTTTGTGAAAACCAACTTTTAGACGTTGTCCCCGTATTATGCTACTTGAGTACATGATTTCACACCTATTTATCAGATATTCTATTTAAATGATGATCAAGTTTGCAAATATTTTTGAGGCACTAAAAGATACATTTTTTCAACTTATCAACAACTCACCAAATTATGACAAAGATTATACCTTATACCTATACATTTTAACGTTTACAAATAAAAGCGACCAAGACATTAGATGGCAAAGAACACATAATTCATTAAGCCGTAGGAACTTATCTTGCCCTCTTGAAGATATTAACTGAAGAAAAACTGTAGCTCCTTGTACACAAAAGTACAAAAACTTTCTATTACATCATCCTTCGTACTAAACAAATGAGCAACTATTAAATCGCATGGGGAGATACTTGCTAACTCGTTGTCCGATGAACCAAATATGTTTGGTGGCAGTCATACCGTAGGAATTTGACCGTTGCATTAGCCTCCCAAGAGAAAAATTGGATTCAATGTAGTTCATCATCGACCTCCCAAGCTAGACTAAAGGATCACTAGTTAACGACCATCACTAAACGAACATCTATTCTAGTGATGATCAAAGGTGTATCCTTGGTATGGAAATATCTCTATTTTTTTACAAACCCAAAAGTTCAACTAAAGCTCACACGATTAATAAAGCGCACACACCACTGTGTCCCCTAATACCCTCATGGGGGGACATCCTTTATCGATGAGGTATCGACACTATCCTACGCCGATGCGTGACATGAATAAGCTAAGCAAGCCCTAAATGATTGTTGTAGTGAGCCGTGGCGCACCACCCTCTCGGGGATGATACCACCCAAAAATTTCTATAAGGTGTTATTTATGGCCCACCTTATTTTGCAGTTGCATTCACAATCAAAAGGTGAGTGATGCCAACATCACTTACAAGGCAAGAGCAGCACCTCCCACTCTCTACACCCGGTCATCGAATGGTCCCTTTTGTGAATGGGGAATCACTTTATGGTTTGCAACTCATTGCCTAGAAACCAAAAATACATCATTGTAGCAACACTATTTTACCAAGTGGGGAAGTTACGTTGACATATGACAACATGGCAAAACCATTATATTGTTTTTCAACCATGTCATCACAACATTTGGTGTGCTCAAGGGAGTTAAATGATCACAGTAAAGAATTAAAAATAAAATATTCTGTGAGTTGTCTCATCACCCAGTATTCACACACAGAATTGCATCACCATACTACACCACCAATGGACAGTAGAAGTTGTCAACAAAGTGTTTAACATACTTTACATCATATTGTTAATAACCATAAAACAATCGGCACCATATGGTTTTTTCAAGATCATGGGTACACGTATTTACAAAGCAAAACTTCAAAGGGTTCACACCTTTCCAACTAGTAATAGTAGTAGAAGCTGCGATTCTATTGAACGTTAAATCCTCAATCATACACTACTACTTAACTCTGATGATACCCAAAATTTAAAGTAATGATTGGTATGTTTAGAATGCTATGAAAATGAGAGTCACTCCAAATACAATGAGGCAGATAAAAATAGGTAAAAGCATCATTCAACCTGCAACATCACCGCCATTTCTCGGAGGAGATTTAGTCTCTGCTTGGTGATTTTGCAAAATAAGCCTTTAGGACCTTAAAGTTTGTAAAACATTATGGGAAAGGTACCTACATCATAAAAATTCTTCTCAAGGAGCATACATCTTGTTTGTTCGTAGTACATGCCTTCAGCTAATTCTGGGCTGGCCGGCTCTAATTTCAAAATTTCAATTTGTTACAGTAGTGAATTATCAACTCTAGAGATAAGATGCAGGTAGTACAATTTTTGAGATGATCACAATCACCAAGGACTTGTTCTCTAAAATTTCTCTCCAATAATGTTGCATATTCTTTGTCCCCCATCCACTATTTTTGGATTTTTCCGATGAGCCAGATGGTCACAAAATCTAGCGTAGTCTCGGGCTACATAACTTCCCATCATCGCCATTCTCATAAATGAGTATGGGGTATCGTATCGAACCACCAATAATCAAGAAGAATATGACAAACTATTGAGCTATTGAGCGATGCCCTCCAAACTGCTGCATTTGTCATATACATGTATACCTTGATTCTCAACAAAGTGGTGGTATCATAGCAAACCAAAATTTTAACAAGTGTTGCATCCACAACTATTTAGGTTATTTAAACATGGAGATTGTTGCCACGGATTAATACACCATACACATACCAAGAAATCAAACTAAAGAAAGGCTTAGCTAATCACATCCTAATTAGAATGCAACCTCGTATAAACCATCATCCACAGAAAAGAAAATACATATATATCCACTATAAGTATAACATCCATAAATAAATACAAAATATTTACAGACACACTATCGTACACAACAAATATAATATCTTTCATATATACATCAAAAAATATGAGCTACAAAGATAAAAGTAACAAATTACCTACAATGTTCATCAAAAGATATGTCTACATGTCATCAAAACTAGGAAGCATCCTCACAACCTGCACTTTTCTCGAAAATACAAAGACCTCAGGCTGAGCTCATCAGTGGGGTCCTTTAGACCTACGACGCACCGTGCTAAGACAAGCAAAGAAAGCCAAAATCGCACGTGCCACATATCGTACGTAGTTAAACACGCTCTTCAAGCCATCGCAGTTTTGGAGCCATGTATCCCCGAAAGTCATAACAAAACCATGATTCACATACCTTAGTTAAATCTATTCAACTAACTCTGCGTAGAGTCCGGGCGAAATCATGGTATGAGCATCCTCGGACTCAAGCGGCCAACAAAATTCCGTACGCGCTTCAATCCGTTATCGCTCAAGCTCAGTTACCTCGTTGGTGGGGAAAGAAGGAAGAATCCTTTGGCATATGCAACACTACTTTCCTTCCCACATGTCTCTTAACACCCTTACCCCCCAACCTTGGGCTCGTATCGTTCTACCCGTTCCTTCTCGCGGGCTAATGCCTTGCCTGCTTAGCAAGAGGACACTCGTTTAACCCACATCTGTAAGAGTAAAAATAGCGTTGTATAATACCATAGTATATATATACACATAATAAACCTCAAAAATGTATAAAAATACTGAAGTCATACTGTGACCTTACTTCAACTAGTTTAGCATCGGCATTGGTGGTCTTTAAAATCCATCTCTTAGCACGGATAGTCTAAAAACATTTGTTGTTTTTCCTGGAGCCATGTTCCAACAAACACATACACTAGTAGCGACCGACTCCTCCTCCACCGTAGGTATCAATGTGCCTATTTACAAAAATTGGACAACTAGGTCCAAACTCCATGTTGTGATGCTTGCATGAAGATACCCAATATTTTTATCGGATTCTTCGTATGTGTAAGATCCATATAAAATTTATCTAAACTTATGACAGAAAATTTATTTTGAATTTATTATTTATAATAAATTATATGTGTGTGGTGTCGGCTCATGTTTTACACCCCATAGACAAAGTCACACACCTTAATGATGTGGTTACAAACACAGCCTCGGTGTTGGAGACATTTCACACCACTCATCACACATCTTCTCTCTTCTTCCGATTTAGCGCTATTTCCTCGAGGACGAATTCAGCCACACGTGGGAAAAAGTACCAGCCTAGCGCCCGAAGAAGAAGGACGCAGACACGTGTACTAGGTTTCCAAGGAAGTTTGACCAAAGACGACTCCTTTAACAACGCATGGTCCAAAGAGGCTGTGTACCTATCGGAGACTTTTATTTTGGGAGGCCGTACACATCGTTACGAAGAATCGAGGTCAAAAGGCTGACCGTCGGAGTCGCGTTGACTTCATGTTGCCGCTCGTTGATTCTTCGGGAGCGCGTTGAATTTTTCAGAGTTGACTTGTGTTGACTTGTCGACCGATTTGAGGATTGTTGTGACACACCTGGTCACGATCAAGGAGACTTTACTGGCTGAAGCATCATGTTGACCGCTCGTAATGCACCATCACATTTTTCCTCGTTTTTGGTTTGTCTTCCAGGATTCACCTGGCATGTTCTATCAAAGATTTTACTTAACCGTTTGGGTGATTGCCGTAACAAAAGTAAAGTTGCATCGGCGACAGAACATCTTTCACAAAAATTTACATGGTATGAGCCGAGAAGGACAAGCCCTAACTTTAGCAATCACCATCTAAGAAAATGGGTTCCACAAGTTATGAATTCAAGGAGAATGACAAGCTGACTGGAAGGGATGACTTTCATGCTTGGAAGATGATATTAGATCTCAAATTGGAAGACCATGATCTCATGGACCATGTACTGGGTAAGATACAAGAACCTCCATCCAATGCTACTGCTGCTGCTAAAACCAAGTATAAGAAGGGGGAGATCAAAGCAAAGCTGATGATCAGGGAATCCATTCATAAAAGTCTAGTAGCCTACATCTCTGAGTTGGGCACATCCAAAGAGATGTATGATAAATTGATCCTAATGTTCAAAGTAAACAATGTAAACCAAGTGCTATTCCTCAAGAATCAATTGAAGAATCTGAAGAAAGGTCGGGATGAGTCTGTTCAAGCATACTTTCTGAAATTGACCGAAATCAGGAACAATCTGCTGGCTATTGGGGAGACAATAGCCGATCGTGAGATGGTACTCACCGCACTTGGAGGACTCCCATATGAATGGCAAGTTTTCACTACTACCATTCTTAATAATAGTACAATTCCTAACTTTGACGAGCTACTGTCAAGATGTATGCAAGAAGAGACAAGAATGAAGGAATTCGAAAATGACAGAAACGCTGCCTATGCTGCTCATTCTAGGAAGAAGAACTCTGGTGGTCCTAAGAACAAAGGAAGAACAAGGGCCCAAGGAAAGAAGGGTAAGTGTTTCACTTGTCATAGGCCTGGTCACTATGCTAGAGAATGTCCCTTCAAGAAGGACTCTCCCGATAGTGATGACAACAACAACAACAACCGGAAGAATGGAAATCAAAGAAACGACAGATCCAAAGGAAAGAGGAAGGCCCCCTCTGGCGGAAACAATCAACCTTCTAAAAGGTCTAGAAACTCCAGGTATGAGGAGTCAAATATTGTTGATAAAAGAAATGAATATATTCTTGTATCTGCTCTCTCTGCTGCATCCCCGCCCGACACTATGGATGTCTGGCTGATAGATAGTGGTGCCTCAAGACACATCACTGGGTTCAAGGAAGCACTCTCTGACATGGTTGAGAAGGATACCAATCTCGAAATTATCCTTGGAGATAATGCCACATATCTCGTGAAAGGGACAAGGACTGTGACCCTCCACTTGTTTCAAGGACAAGTCCTTCATTTGCAAGATGTACTCTATGTACCAAAATTGAAGAAGAACCTTGTGTCTATATCAGCGATTGAAGACAAAGGCTTCAATGTGGCATTCATTGATGGAAAGGTGCGCATGTGGAAGAAGAACCTCAAGGAAGCTATCGTGATTGGTTTTAGAGTTGGAACACTCTACTAGGTTGAAGGAAGTCCACTAGGAGCTATGACATGTGATACTATGCGACAAACTGAACTATGGCACCGAAGGTTTGGACACCTTCATTACAAGGCCCTTCCCAAAGCAAGGAAGGTGGTGACAGGGATGCCCGACTTTGGAAATAATCATGAAGGTGTATGTAAGGGTTGTGTCGAAGGAAAGCATACAAGGGGACCTTTCCCCTCAAGTGTCACAAAGACATCTGATATTTTGCAACTGGTCCATTCTGATCTATCTGGTATGCTACCCATGACATCCCTGGGAGGATGTTCCTACTATATGACATTCACTGATGACTTCTCCCGCAAAACCTGGATATACTTCTTAAAGAAGAAGGATGAGGCTTTCATGTGGTTCCGTACCTTCAAAGCCTTGGTGGAAAATATGACAAGGAAGAAGATCAAGATTTTGAGGACCGACAATGGCACTGAATATGAGTCAAATGAGTTCAAGGACTTTTGCAGAGAAGCTGGCATTAAGAGGGAGACTACTACTGCATATACTCCTGAGCAGAATGGTGTTGCTGAACGCAAGAATAGGACTATTGTGGAAGTTGCCCGTGCCATGCTATGTGACCAGGGTCTACCGAAGTTTCTGTGGGGAGAAGCTGCAAATACTGCTGTGTATATTCAAAACCGATGCCCTCATTCCGCTCTGGACTCCAAAACTCCCGAAGAGGTTTTCACTGGTAAGAAACCTGATGTCTCACATTTTAGAATTTTTGGATGTCCCGTTTATTTTCATGTGCCGAAAGAAAAGAGAAGTAAGCTGGATGATTCTGGGAAGAAAGGAATGTTTGAGGGCTACAGTGAGACTTCTAAGGCCTATAGAGTCTATGTACCTGGTCAAAGGGAAGTAGAGATATGCCATGATGTCACTTTTGACGAAGATGCTTCCCTGAAGAAAGTAGTAGATCTTCCAAGATTTGAAGAAAATCATGAAGAAAGGCCTGGAAATCAAGAAGAACCGCAGGATGAGACAATGCCTGATATTGAAGGACCAATGGACCCTATTGATCCATCTCCTTCACTGGGAAAGAGACCATCATGGTTCAGGGACACCCTCGAAGATGCTGAGGGTCATGCTGCCCCAAGGGGGACATTCCGAGAAAGCAAGAAGCCGTGTAGATACCAAGGGTATCTAGCTGCCATGAGTACTATTGTACAATCTGAACCTGGATTTTTTGAGGAAGCCGTAAAGCATCAAGTCTGGAAGGATGCTATGCACGAAGAATATGAGTCCATAATGAAGAATGATGTCTGGGATGTGGTTCCAAGACCGAAGGACAAATCAGTTGTCACCGCGAAATGGCTCTACAAGATCAAACATGGATCTGATGGAAGTGTTGAAAAGTTCAAGGCAAGATTTGTTGCCCGTGGCTTCTCTCAAAAGGAAGGAGTAGATTATGATGACATATTTGCACCCGTGGCACGATATACCACCATTCGATCAATCATAGCCCTTGCTGCTATGCAAGGATGGAGTCTTCATCAGATGGATGTCAAGACCGCCTTTCTGCATGGTACAATAAAAGAAGAGGTGTATGTAGAACAACCTCTGGGATTTGAAGTTCAGGATTGAGACACTCATGTCTGCAGATTGAAGAAAGCCCTCTATGGGTTAAAGCAAGCACCCAGAGCTTGGTACGAGAGGATGGATAGTTACTTGATGAAGCTGGGCTTCACTCGAAGTAATGCTGATCTGAACCTTTACTTCAAGGTTGTACAGGGGAAGCCTCTCATTCTAGTGCTGTATGTGGACGACCTCTTCCTGACAAGTGCTGACCCTCTCATTCATCAATGCAAGAGGGAGCTCGCTGCTGAGTTCGAGATGAAGGACCTAGGACCGATGCACTACTTCCTAGGCTTGGAGGTCTGGCAGAGACCTGGAGAGATTTTCCTTTCTCAAGGAAAATACATTGTGAAACTTCTGGAAAGATTTGGTATGGTGGACTGCAAGACCGTGTCAACACCAATGGAACTCAACTTCAAGAAGTTGAGTGGCAGTGCTGCTGGGCCTGTATTGGCCAATCCTACTGAGTATTGTCAACTCGTAGGGGCTCTGATGTTCTTAGTGAACACCCGTCCTGATATATGTTTTGCAGTGAACACTTTGAGTCAACAGATGGTTGAGCCTCATCACTTTCATTGGGTTGGTGCCAAGAATCTTCTGAGATATCTTAGGGGCACGATAAACCATGGGCTGAGATACACTGCCGGGAGTGTGACACTCCGTGGATATACTGATGCCGATTGGGCTGGCAGTGTGGTGGATTGTAAGAGCACATCGGGATGTTGCTTCAATCTTGGTTCTGCTTCGATTTTATGGATGCGCAGGAAGCAGAAGTCGGTGGCTTTGAGCACCGCTGAGGCCGAATACATTGCAGCGAGTATGGCCTGTTGTGAAGCAGTTTGGTTGCGAAAGCTCTTTAGTGAGCTGTTTGGACATGTGCTAGATACCACCGTGATACTCTGTGATAACCAGAGTGGGATTCGCATGACTGAGAATCCCGTGTTCCACGACCGATCCAAGCATATTGATATCAGGTACCACTTTATCCGGGATATGGTACAGCGAGGCGCCGTAAGGCTCGATCATATAGGAACTGATGAGCAGGTCGCGGATATTCTCACTAAGCCCCTGGGGAAGGTCAAGTTCCTAACCTTTCGTGAGAATCTTGGTATCGTGGAACGACCCTATGATGTGGGTCCTGTTGGACGATGAGCTCTGGGAGCTCTGGGGGGCTTTGGGGATAGCTTCTCGGAGCTATAAGCACTCACGGGGCTAGGCTTGCCGAACCTTGTGGTGCTTCTGCCCCACCGTTGTGATTATTGAGTTGGTTCACCTCTCATTATCTGTGCCCCGTATGCATCCTACCCATTGAGTTCAGGGCTCATGGGAAGTACCTGTCATTTGGCCAATGAGATGGGAAAAGCTAGAGACTAGTAGCAAAGACTGATGGACGCATCAGAGATTGCCGTACTCTCTATCTAGGATGGCACGGCCCAACCACTTGATCTGGGATCAAGTATAGTGAGGTTTCGGACCTCCGCCTGACTTCAGGTCAGATGAACCAACTTCGGGTTGGTTGGAGACTCTTTGTGAGTCTGATAGAGGTTTCGGACCTCTGGGCTGAATTTGTCAGCCGGGGGATGATGTCTTTGTGATTGACCCACTTCTGTTCTGAAATAAAGAGGCCAGCAAAGCAAGTTACGGTGGGATGACGCACGATGTTTGATTGCACTGATGGATGGAGTTCTCCCTAGTTGAGAGGGAGTGTTAAAATTGGACAACTAGGTCCAAACTCCATGTTGTGATGCTCAGATGAAGATACCGATATTTTTATTTGATTCCTTTTCCGGAGAGGTGTAAGATCCATATAAAATTTATCTAAATCCGATGAGCAGAACATTTATTTTGAATTTATTATTTATAATAAATGATATGTGCAGGTCGGCCTTAAGGTTTTACACCCCCAGCAGATGTGTCACACACCTCAATGATGTATATAAATACAGTCAAAGTTGGAGAGCATTTCACACTCACTCATCACACATCTTCTTCTCTTCTCTGATTTAGTACGAGCTCCTTGGAGGACGAATTCAGCTCACACGTGGGAAAAAGGACGAGTTTGTACAGCCAAGAAGAAGGACGCAGATTGCTGCAGCTAGGGTTTCCTAGGAAGTTTGACTAGCGTTGACTTTGGTCAACACATGGTCCAAAGAGGCTGAAATTTATTGGAGACTTCGATTTTGGGAGGCCGTACACATTGGCACAAGAACCGAGGTCAAAAGGTTGACCGAAGTTGGAGCTGCGTTGACTTTTATGTTGCTGCCCTACGTTGACTTTTCTGGACAGCGTTGACTTTTTTGGAGTTTACTTGTGTTGACTTGGTAACTGATTTGAGCATTGTTGTGACACATTCTGGGTTGGCTGATCAAGGAGACTTTGCTGGTTGAAGCATCCTGTTGATCGCCGTAACGCACCATCACATTTTTCCTGTTTCTGGTTTGTCTTCCATAGATCCACTGGTATGTTCTATCAGCATTTTACTTAACTGTTTGGGTGATTGCTGTAATAAAAGTAAAGTTGCATCAAGCATAGAACATCTACAAAAATTTACAGAATAATATATATGGTAAAAGGAGTGGGACCACGCAGCCAAAGTTAGGGTTTCCCAAGTAGTACCACCCTAGAACCAAACAGTCAATAAAGGAGATCCCACGAGACTAAGATCCAAAGGTAACATCCAAAAGAGATCAAGGGGACAAGAGCACAAACTAAGCCCACTCTTTCCACCAAATCCCCCCATCAATCCATGTCCAGAAGTATCCACAATAAGTAAACCCAATACCCAATTACCAAATGACAATACATACCTTTAGATTCGGGAGGCCCACCTTCAAACATACGATCAATAAAGATGGGTGAGGCACCAGATGGCTGGCTCACATGGCGGAGAAATGGCACAACAAGCAAGAAGAAGGCTGCAAAGTGTTGCTGGCTGTCGGTTGAGGTCCATCATGGAGAAACATTTCTCCAGGAATATCACCCACGAAGTAGTGGTTAATGTGTCCGATTCAAGAATTAGAGGAGCGACATTCTCGAGGAAGCCAAAGAAGGAACTAAAGGAAGCGACTTGCCTCTCTCGTCTACACACGTGCGAGTTTGTTGGAGAACTTTGGGTTTCCTCAGTCTTAATTTGCAGAGATATTGTTTGGGGTTTCCATTGAACATCTCTTGGAAGGTTTGGTCTTCGGTCAAGGTCTGGGAAGTCTTCATTGAATTGATTCTATAAGAAAGAGTTTATGGGTTTTCCCCTTGTGGAGTTTTGCCTGGCTTGGAGCCTATTTCTGGTGTCTTCTTGCTTGCATTGTGATCTTCTTATTGGCATTTGTCTTAATGATGAACAGAACAAATTAATAATAATGATGCAAATGTCCTAATATGAATGGGACATTCCCAATTAGCTTTGCTAATTGGAATATTGCATTGTTGTGTTATTTTGCTGCTTTAGATAGGAATAATAAATAAAGTGAGAAATAAGAGGGGTCACCTCACTTTAGCCACCTCACTTTATAATAAAGTGTTCTTTTTCCTAGTAGCTTGACGTTGTAACTTAGAGAGGGGGCCTTGGGGGTCCACGTGGATATGATGGA
>JAXQQM020089937.1:0-34082 GCA_034641835.2 Pinus albicaulis | reverse complement strand
AATTCACACTTTCGTAACACCTCCAGTTTAAGGAATTTTTTTTTTTTTTTTTTTTTTCCATATATACTTGGATTCCATGGTTATTTACCTGGTTGTCTGAATACTAAGTTCAGAAATTGGGTATTTATTTTCATCTATTGTTATATTTTCCTCTGCTCCTTTAGTATCTCTTTTAAATTTAAAAATCTCTTGTCCACTATTCCCTTCTAATAACATTCAATGCTACCCATGTTTACATTAAACCCATGTACATAAAATTCTATGCCTCCTCTTATAGCCCTATGTACATTCATCTTTTTCGATCACACATCTGCTACTTATATATCACATATATAAAAACATAGAACACACATATATATAAATATATAATCCATATATATATATATATCATTGGATAGAGTTATTTAAAAATTGCATACACCTATGCATAACCTATATCTATATATATATATATATATATATATATATATATATATATATATATATAACCCATATATAATTATACAACTTTGATAAAACTATTGAAGGCGCGTGCACATAAAAACGTTGCATGATATATATATATATTTGTTACTATATCTATGTCCTTCAAGAAAGCGGTTCTTATCCTTCCAATGACAATTTGACATTTTTGACATAGGGTAATTAAAATGGAGATTATATTGAACCATCAATTGAGCATATAATACATACTATATAGTCAATTAACGCCATGTATAGACAGAGTTATATATTCATGTAGATTGACCGTCATACAATTTCGGCGTTCGAATTATTGAATTTTTGAAAACGTGTCTAACCCTAATCATAACTTGTTATGCATTATTCACGTACATTCTTTATAGGATTGCTCGCAGCGTGGAAACTCCTTACCAGCTGATACTGATACGCCTATCACCACAGATCATAATGCCGACTATCTGTGCGTTGGCGTAAACCCTATGAACTCCGGATTCAGTTCACCTAGCGACGGTTTAGCACTATAATTGTTTTTGATTTGAAACCGGCGCACACGCGTCTTGTTTTCATACGCATAGTACTCAATACTCGTACTGTTTATGGATTGTATGAGCCGCATAACACAGTGTTCGGTCCAGCTAGTTTTGACGTGTGAGTTGGGTTATAATATTTTGCTGGTTTTTGTTTGCAGGAGCAACGTCTCGCCCATGAGAGGAAGGTAGCCAGCGGCGGCGTACATCGACCCCTGTCTAGCAAGAACTCGACGGGTGGATTGCAAATTGTCAGTTCAGCTGGTGCAAGTACTGTGTGCACTGAGCTCTACCTCTGGCAGTTGTTAGTTCTAGGTTTAACTCAGCACCTATGTGCATACGATGCCATACCTCCTCTGCGCCCCTTGATACCACTTGGTACCCTCCTGTCGACGCGGATGGGGTTTCTCAATCGACATCGGGATTTTCTGAAGTTCTGGGACAGTGCGATTAGGGTTTCGAGTGTTCTTTTAATTGGAGACCCTTCTGTCGATCTATTTACGAGATCCTTCCTATCTTATTTTGGGGGATACAGGGTCGTGGCCCTTCAACACTCCCTTGTCTGTTGGTGCTAGCGTACCCAGATCTGATTTCGATTTCCCATTTATTTTCTCTGGTATTACACTTGACTCCCCTTGGCTTCTTCATCTACGTTGTGATGGGAATCCTGTGCAGGGAGGTTAAGTTATCTGGAGTGCGTTTGGGATCGCTGGAGGTTTCCAGTGTCAAGTTTCACGTTTCTCTGTTTCCCCTCGTTTTTATATTCCCTTACACTTGAAGATCCTTACTTTGTTTTCTTTTTTCTTTTGTTTGATAATACAGTATCTAATCATCTATTGTATGTTTGCGCAGAGAGGGCAGGGGGTCGGCGCCTCAGTCTGTTCACTGGGACAGAGATCTAGCCTGTCCTTTAGCGCGTTTTAATATTTGTTTTATTCTTCCATAGTTTTGCAAATCTGCTCGAATGTAACCCTAGTCGTTTATCTTGTGAGAGTTCTGGTTCATTAATTTATCATTTCTACATTGAATATGTATTGTATGTGCCAAAAACTTTGCAGGCATTCAGATGGTTATACACCGAGAATCATCTTAGTCTAATTTTTTCTACATCTGAGTGCGGGATCTTAGGTTTCTCCACACCCAGATTTGACAGTCGCTACACAACCGGCATGCAAATTTCCTTGCACACCGTATGGGTTTCTCGTTTTACTGTGGTTACCGTCAACACGACGCAAGGGTGGTAAACTCTACCCAAAGGTAAACCCTTAATTTCTTTCTTTCGGTTGTAGCGAGTTATGCATCAGTTTTGTTGTTATGTGTTTACCCCATTCTGTTATCATTCGAAATCACCAGCTATCTGTCAAACTTACTCTAGGGTTACGATTGTATATTTATGTTGA
Source organism: Pinus albicaulis (assembly GCA_034641835.2). Classification (NCBI taxonomy): domain Eukaryota; kingdom Viridiplantae; phylum Streptophyta; class Pinopsida; order Pinales; family Pinaceae; genus Pinus; species Pinus albicaulis. Next base: position 31,693 of record JAXQQM020089937.1, on the reverse strand, counting down.
ACTGTTTCAGTCGGCGAGAATCAAAGGCATTCTGACTCGTCCGTTTCTAACTACGTCAATAGTTTCCATTTCGATTTACTGGCGGTATTATTAATGATTCATGTGAGGAAAGGGTACCGAAATATTATATCGGTCGTCCACCTCCCTTAAAGAAAGTTCAATGCCTTTATTCCTATTGTTTTAATGATGATAGCATACCTCCCGAGCGTAGGTCATGTCACGCTGGCTTTGGGAGGTTTAACATAATACTTCTGACATATAAAAATCATTTAAATAGGTTGCATGAAGCTCAAACACAGCTAGTAATCATGTCGTCGGCCATTACTTTGGATGCGTTATTTCATAGTTTGGTTTCGGTTCATCTAATGTATAAAAGGACTCGAAAATGCCGCGGCCTCATTTATGTTTGCTTGACAGAGAATTACGTTTGTTTGACCTACTGTATGCGTCTTCATCATAAATATAATTTGACCATAACACAATAGAACCATATATGATTCGTACCCAATAGAACCCTATATGATTCGTATAACAATCTTTTCATCTAACATTTTCTCTGAAATCGATATTAACATTAGCTATTATTGTTTTTTTTTGCTCTCGGTACTTAGATTATTTTCTTGTTTATTTTCATATATATATGTATTGCAAGCAATATTGAAACAAGATATTGTTTAGCTCTCGGCATTTACATGGTTGTTTTTGTGTTATGGACATATATATGTGTTATGTAATAAATTTGGTAGTATACCTTAAGTTTAGTTAAATTTTATTGCTACCACTTTCATTTCAAGGTTTAGAGGTAAGTTAAGGAATGGAATTTGCACTCTAATTTCTATAAAGACCATAACACTTTGATAAAGTGGAATTACATTTGGATCTAGAAAGAACTCAACATACCTATTCGAAGGTTTTTACTTCTCTTTTAATGTATCATGCGATTTTCAATCCTGCTACCATATTTCTCTAGCATACCCATGCATATATATAATTCCACCTTGATATGTGACAGGTTAGTATTTAATTATCTATGGAGACTAAGTACCCTCAGGTTTAAACCGATCTTGGTTTAAAGATTTGAAGTTCTCTCTCGATTTCTAGTCTCTAATAAACAATCTGAATGAATAACTTGGAGATGGATTCGGGTAAATGTAGTACTAAAATCAATCATACCATTAAATTTGATTTTATATGTAGCCAATTCATACTATCATAAGACAAAATAACCAGAATTTAAGAACATACCACAATTGCACTTGACCAAACCTCCCAACCTTAGAGTCCTCTTTATCTCCTAGGACTCACCCCCGAGCTGAGATCACCTCCTGGAACAGATCAACCTCTGATCTGCCTAGTAGCAGCTTATTTAAGCTCATATTTCCCCAAAAGCATGTTTCTAATTCTGCGTCCAGAATAGCAGGATGCTTTCTTTCCTGTTTAGCCTAGGCTTCCCATTTTGGGATTCTTTAAAAACATTTTATGCTTTCTCGGCCTCCGACTTTCTTTCTTACAACTACTTTCCTCTTCATTTGGGAAATTTAGATTCCTCCTCAAAATCTAAATTAATTTCTTTCATGGATTTTTGAAAGATTGTGGGGATTTGTTGCCTTATCCATCCTCATGGATTTGGCAAGTGATCTCAAATTCTGTTTTTGGTCAAAATGCACAATCATTTTATTTATTTCCTCAAATAAAATATGCAATTACATTCACACCATACTTATCCCTTGGGGTCCACTCCCTTAGGATTTAAGTTCAATTGTCTAACTTTTAAAAATTCAACACACAAATTGGGGGTGTTACATATTCCCCCTCTGAAAATAAACACCGTCCTCGGTGTTGTTATTCAACTACTAAGTTCATTTAAAAAAAAATGGATATTTCTCCATCATTTCAGCTTCCCTTTCAGACTGGCCACGGCGATAAAGTGCTACTCTACTTTACTCACAAAACAACATTCATTATCAATAAATTTCTTCTGCTCCCAATATTTAGAGCGGTTACAGCAGAGAAACTCACATCACAGTTTCCCCTGCCATAAACATTCCAATCAAGTAATATGAGAAACATCATGTACATGTCTTTTTAATAACGAAACATGGCTGCATTATGCCTCTAACATGAGGTGGTAAACAGGCTTTTAAACCCATGGTCCCACCCTATCTAAAATTTCAAAAGGCCCACAATATCTAGGAGCAAGTTTTTCACAACTTCCAGCATAAAGTGTGCTCTTTTTGGGTTTGATGCGCAAATACACATGATCCCCTTCTTTGAATTCTCGGTGCACTCTTTTCTTATCAGCATAGATTTTCTGGTGATCTTGTGCTGTCTTGATATTTCTTTGTATCTGTTTAACAATTCTCTCCATCTCTTGTAAACCATCAGGTCCCAACATTAATTTATCTTCTGGTTGGCTCCAGCTCAAAGGAGTACGACACTTCCTTCCATATAGTGCCTCAAACAGACTCATTTTAATAGAAAGGAATTTAATGCTTATTATAGTAAATTAAGTAATCTCTTTGAATACTCCTCCCACTGGTGGTCTATCCATCTGCTTACATTCTCTTTCTATCCTCAAATTTGATTAAATACTTCCATTTTGCCATCAGTTTGAGGAGTGATAGGTAATTTCTAAATTAAACAAATGCCCATCCCTCAGACAATCCTTAAATATTCTAATAAACTTAGCATCTGATTTAGCTCTTAATTGTAGAACTCAGCAGAAACCTTACTATCTCTTTCTTAAGATTTACCTACCCAAGGCTTTATAGATTCTCATAAGTATAAAGTGGCGAAAGCTTTGGTTAGGGAAATCTACTACCTGTTCTGAGAATGTCATTTATATTTGAGTTTTGATAGTCTGATTCTCCGTCCATGGAAACTGTGTCCCATTTCCATTCTGCAATTGGCAAGGGATTTAGAAGACCAGCTGGATGTTGATGCTCAACTTTGACTAGTTGACATTCCATGCACCTACTTAAATATTCTGCAACATCTCTCTTCATTCTTGGAAACAAACTACTTTCCATTGATAACATCTTATTATCTGGATATCTGTAAAGTACATTTGTGATATTCATCCAAAATTTCTCTTTTTAATGACTCTACATTAGGAATATACAACCTGTTTTTGTAATATAGTAGCCCTTTTTGATTTTGAGTGAAATCCGTTTTATCCCGTTTCTGTAGTTTCACCAAGAGTGTTTCATAGTTTGGGTCTTGGCTTGCTGCTTTTCTCACCAACTCTTCTATCTCAATCTGGCCACTACTCCCAATAACGTTTAAATTTTGACAAGCATTCCTACTTAATGCATCAGCAACTTTATTTTCTTTTCCCTTGATATGTTTTATGTCCATATCAAATTCACTTAAAAAGGACAGCCACCTGGCTTGCCTTGTATTCAGGTCAGTTTGGGAAAAAAAATATTTAAGGCTAATATGATCAGTCATCAATGTGAACCTTTTTCCCAGAAGATAGTGCCGCCACAGTTTTAGAGCATGGATAACAGCTGAAAATTCTAAATTATAAGCACTATAATTTTGTTCATGTATTTTCAGTTTCCTAGATTCATATGCAATAACTGAATTTTCCTGCAACAAGACTCCTCCCAGCCCTTCTCTGCAAGCATCTGTACATACAACAAACTCTTTATCAGGATCAGCAATTTTTAATATAGGGGCTGAAATAAGTCTTTGTTTTAATTGTTCGAAACTGTTTTGACATTTTTCAATCCACACGAACTTGACACCCTTTCTTTGCAATGACGTGATAGGATGTGCTATGGCAAAAAATCTCTCCACAAATCTACGATAGTAGTCTGCTATGCCCATGAATGACCTTACTGCTGAAACATCAGTTGGGACTGGCCATTCTTTAATTTCTTTTATCTTTTCACGGTCAAATGCAAGGCCTTTTTCGGAAATAATATGACCCAAATATTGAATCTTATCCTTGTAAAATTCACATTTACTGAACTTAGCATATAGCTGATTTTCTTTCAGAGTTTGTAACACTATCCGTAAATGTTCTTGATGTTCCTCTTTGTTTTTGGAGTAGACCAAAATATCATCTATGAACACCAGGACAAATTTATCCAAATACTTATTTAACACACTATTCATCAGGCACATAAAGGTGGCCGGGGCATTTGTCAGACCAAAAGGTAGGACTACAAATTCGTAGTGTCCATACCTGGTTCGAAAGGTTGTTTTGCTAATGTCTTCTTCCTTGATTCTGAGCTGATGATAACTAGTTCTTAATTCAATCTTTGAAAAGACTGAGGCCCCTCTCACTTGATCAAAAAGATCATCAATTCTAGGAAGTGGATATCTATTTTTAATGGTCAACTTGTTCAGTTGACGATAATCAATGCACATCCTAAAAGTTCCATCCTTCTTTTTAACAAATAAAACAGGTGCTCCCCATGGAGACACACTTGGTCTAATGTAACCTTTATTCAGTAATTCTTGTAGCTGCATCTTCAGCTCCATAAGTTCTGGCGGACTCATCCGATAGGGGGCTCGGGAAACAGGTGTGGCTCCCGGCACCAGATCTATGGAAAAATCAATTTCTCTTTTGGGGGGAAGATGAGGAATCTCCTCTGGAAAAACTTCTTTAAATTCCCTTACCACCGGTAACTCATTCAGCAGATTTTCTTCAGTCCTCTGTTCTACTTCTTCCACATGTACTGCATAAACTTGGTATCCTTTTCTAGCTATTCTTTTTAATTGTAAGGCTGATATTTGTCTTATTGAAATGGATTTTGGTTTCCCTTTTAGTGTAAAAGGTTTCCCTTCTTCATCCACACAATGCAGGGTTTTATCCCAGCAGTTCATCAGAGCTTTCTTCTTTTCCAGCCAATCCATTCCTATCACCAAGTCATAGGATCCTAATGGAAATATGTTCAAATTTACTTCTGTTGGAAAGCCATTTAATTGTATTGCTGTTTTGGGCAATTTATGTGTGACTTTTCTCTTAGTTCCGGTGGCCAGCTGTACCAACCATGACTGCTGAAATTTTTCAGGTTTAATTTTACATTTTTCTACAATTCCAGGACTAATGTAACTCAAAGAAGCACCTGGATCAATCAAAACAGTAACAGGTAGGTCAGAAATCTTACCCTCCATTTCCACCATGGTTGCTTGATGTTCTTCTTGCCGATTTCCAATGCTGCACTGATAGTTGGTATATTTATGGCTATGTCATTTACTGTTGTTGCCTCTCGCTCCCTGCTGATCATGTGAATATTTCGATGGGGGCAGTCCCTCATCATATGGGGTTCTCCACAGCCCCAAAATTTCAAAGGTTCCTTCATTCTGACCGTCCCTTCCTTTTTATTGTTCCCTTCTACTTGTTTTGAAGCCACTTCGGACTGAGTAGTTTGGCTTTCTTTTGGTTTATTGAATTTTTTCCGCTGATGATCTCGGCCAAAATTCCTTAGATATGCTGGTTTTTATCTTTTCCCTTTGAACTCACCCTTGTTCAACCAGCTCTTCCCTTGTTCAGCGTTACCTTTAAACTGCTGATAGCATAATCTTACTTTTCTACCTGCTTCGTCCATTGTCTTTGGGTTGTCAAACTCAATTTTCTCCTTGTACACAGTAGGCAAGCAATTCAAAAACCTTTGTACCTTTGCCTTTTCTTCCCTAATGTAAGGGACATATCTCAGTAAATTGGTGAACTTAGTGACAAACTCATCAATAGTGAGTTGTCCCAGCCTAAGTTCATGGAATTATTTAGCTTTGTCGTCATAGTAACGCTCATTCAAGTAGCGATTCTTGAACTTAACCTGGAAATCTTCCCAAGTAACTGTCTTTTCATTAATGGCATGCACCATTTTTGTCTCTTCCCACCACAGTGTAGCTTTTCCTTGTAGCTGATACACAACTAATCTGGCCTTCAGATTGCTTTCATATTCATAAACTTGGAAATACTTAATCATGTTCAGCAACCAAGCTTCAGCATCTTCTTCCTTCTCCCCATCATAGGAGGGAGGTTTGATCTTTCTAAATTCTCCCTGCAATTCTCTTTTCTGCTTATGTTGATGTCTAGCTGCATCCTCATCCTCAGACTCATCCATCTTTCTTTTTCCAGAACCTTCGCCTTCCTGGCTGTCCCGGGAAGTTAGCTCTCTGATGAGCTTTTCCTGCTCCTTACTGGCTGATGACAACATGTCATTCTGGCTTCTTAGCTCAGCCAATTCTCGTTGCATCCTGTGCAACATAGCCATTACCGGGGCATTGGGATCTGGAGTAGCAAATTCGTCACGTAGATCCACATAAATTCCTCCCTCTTCAGCCATTTTAGCACCACTGTACACACTCATAACTTTTATCAGTAAAACAAAAAAATATGAAATCTCTACAATGTCCAATAACATTCAGCATTCAGTGAGCACAATAATGACAGCCCAGTTTTTGCAACTTGGGCTCCGATACCATTTGTACCTCCAGTTTAAGGAATTTTTTTTTTTTTTTTCCATATATACTTGGATTCCATGGTTATTTACCTGGTTGTCTGAATACTAAGTTCAGAAATTGGGTATTTATTCTCATCTATTGTTATATTTTCCTCTGCTCCTTTAGTATCTCTTTTAAATTTAAAAATCTCTTGTCCACTATTCCCTTCTAATAACATTCAATGCTACCCATGTTTACATTAAACCCATGTACATAAAATTCTATGCCTCCTCTTATAGCCCTAAGTACATTCATCTTTTTCGATCACACATATGCTACTTATATATCACATATATAAAAACATAGAACACACATATATATAAATATATAATCCACATATATATATATCATTGGATAGAGTTATTTAAAAATTGAATACACCTATGCATAACCTATATATATATATATATATATATAACCCATATATAATTATACAACTTTGATAAAACTATTGAAGGCGCGTGCACATAAAAACGCTGCATGAAATATATATATATTTGTTACCTATATCTATGTCCTTCAAAGAAAAGCGGTTGCCGCCTTCCAAGCAGAAATTTGACATAGGGTAATTAAAATGGAGATTATATTGAACCATCGATTGAGCATATAATACATACTATATAGTCAATTAACGCCATGTATAGACAGAGTTATATATCTGTGTAGATTGACCGTCATACAATTTCGGCGTTCGAATTATTGAATTTTTGAAAAAGTGTCTAACCCTAATCGTAACTTGTTATGCATTATTCACGTACATTCTTTATAGGATTGGTCGTGGCGTGGCAACTCCTCACCAGCTGATACTGATACGCCTATCACCACAGATCATAATGCCGACTGTCTGTGCGTTGGCGTAAACCCTATGAACTCTGGATTCAGTTCGACAGTTTAGCACTATAGTTGTTTTTTATTTGAAACCGGCACACACACGCGTCTTGTTTTCATACGCATAGTACTCAATACTCGTACTTTTTATGGATTGTATGAGCCGCCTAACACAGTGTTCGGTCCAGCTAGGTTTGACGTGTGAGTTGGGTTATAATATTTTGCTGGTTTTTGTTTGCAGGAGCAACGTCTCGCCCGTGAGAGGAAGGTAGCCAGTGGCGGCGTACAGCGACCCTTGTCCAGCAAGAACTCGACGGGTGGGTTGCCATTGTCAGTTCGGCTGGTGGAAGTACTGTGTGCACTGAGTTCTGCCTTTCGCAGTTGTTAATTCTAGATTTAACTCAGCCCTACATGCATACGATGCCATACCTCCTCTGCGCCCTTGGATACCACTCGGTACCCTCTTGTCGACGTAGATGGGGTTTCTCAATCGACATCGGGATTCTTTGAAGTTCTGGGACAGTGGGATTAGGGTTTTGAGTGTTCTTTTAATTGGAGACCCTTCAGTCGGTCTATTTACCAGATCCTTCCTATCTTGTTTTGGTGGATACAGGGTCGTAGCCCTTCAACACTCCCTTGTCTGTTGGTGCTAGCGTACCCAGATCTGTTTTCGATTTCCCATTTATTTTCTCTGGTATTACGCTTGACTCCCCTCGGCTTCTTCATCTACGTTGTGATGGGAATCCTGTGCAGGGAGGTTAAGTTATCTGGAGTGTGTTTGGGATCGCTGGAGGTTTCCAGCGTCAGGTTTCACGTTTCTCTGTTTCCCCTCGTTTTTATATTCCCTTACACTTGAAGATCCTTACTTCGTTTTCTTTTTTCTTTTGTTTGATAATACAGTATCTAATCATCTATTGTATGTTTTCGCAGAGAGGGCAGGGGGTCGGCGCCTCAGTCTGTTCACTGGGATAGAGATCTATCCTGTCCTTTAGCGCATTTTAATATTTGTTTTATTCTTCCATAGTTTTGCAAATCTGCTCGAATGTAACCCTAGTCGTTTATATTGTGAGAGTTCTGGTTCATTAATTTATCATTTCTGCATTCAATATGTATTGTATGTGCCGAAATCTTTGTAGGCATTCAGATGGTTATACACCGAGAATCATCTTAGTCTAATTTTTTCTACGTCCGAGTGCGGGATCTTAGGTTTCTCCACACCCAGATTTGACAGTCGCTACACAACCGGCATGCAAATTTCCTCGCACACCGTATGGGTTTCTCGTTTTACTGTGGTTACCGTCAGCATGACGCAAGGGTGGTAAACTCTACCCACAGGTAAACCCTTAATTTCTTTCTTTCGGTTGTAGCGAGTTATGCATCAGTTTTGTTGTTATGTGTTTACCCCATTTTTCTATCATTCGAAATCACCAGCTATCTGTCAAACTTACTCTAGGGTTACGATTGTATATTTATGTTGAACTGTTTCAGTCGGCGAGAATCAAAGGCGTTCTGACTCGTCCGTTTCTAACTACGTCAATAGTTTCCATTTCGATTTACTGGCGGTATTATTAATGATTCATGCGAGGAAAGGTTACCGAAATATTATATCAGTCATCCACCTCCCTTAACGAAAGTTCAATGCCTTTATTCCTATTATTTTAATGATGATAGCATACCTCCCGACCGTAGGTCATGTCACGCTGGCTTTGGGAGGTTTAACATAATACTTCTGACATATAAAAATCATTTAAATAGGTTGCATGAAGCTCAAACACAGCAAGTAATCATGTCGTCGGCCATTACTTTGGATGCGTTATTTCATAGTTTGGTTTCGGTTCATCTAATGTATAAAAGGACTCGAAAATGTCGCGGCCTCGTTTATGTTTGCTTGACAGAGAATTACGTTTGTTTGACCTACTGTATGCGTCTTCATCATAAATATAATTTTACCATAACACAATAGAACCCTATATGATTTGTACCCAATAGAACCCTATATGATTCGTATAACAATCTTTTCATCTAACATTTTCTCTGAAATCGATATTAACATTAGCTATTATTGTTTTTTTTTGCTCGTGGTACTTAGATTATTTTCTTGTTTATTTTCATATATATATGTATTGCAAGCAATATTGAAACGAGCTATTGTTTAGCTCTCGGCATGTACATGGTTGTTTTTGTGTTACAGACATATATATGTGTTATGTAATAAATTTGGTAGTATACCTTAAGTTTAGTTAAATTCTATTGCTACCACTTTCATTTCAAGGTTTAGAGGTAAGTTAAGGAATGGAATTTGCACTCTAATTGCTATAAAGACCATAACACTTTGATAAAGTGGAATTACATTTGGATCTAGAAAGAACTCAACATACCTATTCGAAGGTTTTTACTTCTCTTTTAATGTACCATGCGATTTTCAATCCTGCTACCATATTTCTCTAGCATACCCATGCATATATATAATTCCACCTTGATATGTGACAGGTTAGTATTTAATTATCTATGGAGACTAAGTACCCTCAGGTTTAAACCGATCTTGGTTTAAAGTTTCTGGGGGTTTCTACTCTATAGATTTCTAGTCTACAACTAAACAAAATCTGGAAGGTGAATGCCTTGGAATGGATTTTGTTAAATGTAGTACTAAAATCAATCATACCATTCAAATTTCTTTTATATGTAGCCAATTCATACCATAATAACTCAAATTAACGAGAATTTCCGAACATACCACAATTGCAAATGACCAACCTCCCAACCATAGAGTCCTCTTTGTCTCCCAGGACTCACCCCCAAGCTGAGATCACCTCCATCACAGATCAACCTCTGATCTGCTCAGGAGCAGCTTATTTAAGCTCATATTTCCCCAAAGCATGTTTCTAATTCTGCGTCCAGAATAGCAGGATGCTTTCTTTCCTGTTTAGCCTAGGCTTCCCATTTTGGGACTCTTTAAAGTTGTTTTATGCTTTTCCTCAGCTTTTCCAACTTTTCTTACCTCTTCCCAACTACTTTCCTCATCATTGGGGAAATTTAGATTCCTCCTCAAATCTAAATTAATTTCTTTCAAGGATTTTTGAAAGATTGTGGGGATTTGTTGCCTTATCCACCTCATGGATTTGGCAAGTGATCTCTAATTCTCATCTTGGTCAAAATGCACAATCATTTTATTTATTTCCTCAAATTAAATATTCAAATACATTCACACCATAATTATCCTTTGGGGTCCACTCCCCTTAGGATTTAAAGTTCAAATATCTAATTTTTCAAATTCAACACAGAAGTTGGGGGTGTTACAGTAGCCCAATATTTTGTGAATGACCACCATCCCATGGTTGTTTGATGCTATTGGACTTGTATTTTCTAAATTGAACAACATTTCATGTTTTATTTTGTAATGAATTTCTCATAAAATTCTTATATGGCCAATTGATTGAATTTAATTGAGAGGGTAATTTTGATTTTCATTCAACTTAATTTTAATTTTAACTATTTGTAACTATATATTTATCTATCTTATTCATTTATTTATTAATAATTTACTTTTATTAAAGAATACAAATTTACAAATCTCAACCCCTTACCTCATTTAAGATAAGATATTTAAACCTTACACTTCTTTACAAAAGGTAAAACTTCTACCAAATTAATGATTCATGTTAATTTAAAAATAAGTATTTTATTACAAATTCATAATAACATTTTTCTATATAATTTATTTATTTATATTAATAATCAAATTTATCACATATATATATATATATATATATATATATATATATATATATATATATATATATATATATATATATATATATATATAGATATATATATATATATTTAACTTTATTTGGTTAACAAAAATAATTTAATTTTGAAGTTATAGAAAAAGGATCTATCTATAAAGATTTGATTCCTAAAGTTTATAAAGGTATACATATTATACTCACCTTACATTTGAACCTTTGACATCTTAAAAAGTAACCACATGTTCCTAACCATTAAACCCACTTAAACCATATCCATTGAACCCACCCAAATCACTATACTAAAACATGTCTATAGTTCCATAAACAAAATTTTAAACTTAACAGTAACCTTAAATTTTTTTCAAAATAACACTTAAAGAAAACTCAATAAATAATGTATATACAATAATTTTACTACAAATTTATAATCAAATAATTCTTTATATCTAATCATTTTATTATAATTTATAAATATTGTTGATTAATATTCTTTAAACAACTTGCATTCTTATTATAAATATTATTTAAATAATAATAAAAATTTATTTCCACACATATAATTACAAATTAAAAATATATTATTTAAATAATAATAAAAAATTATTTCCATACATATAATTACAAATTAAAAACAAATAAATATTTTCGAATGCGTGAAGCACTTGTACAGTGAAGTCATGTACGCCCGAAATGGCACCACCTCTATGTAGCTGCATAATTACCGCATCTACTCTCCGCAAAGAACTATGTCTGTGCTCAGTCGTACGATTATGCCCACAATCTATAATCAAAATATTAATGCCTCTTTGCGAGGATAATTGTTTTGCTACTTAATGAAGTTGATGACTCTGGTGTGAGAATTATACTCCAATTCATTCGTATCTTCTCTAAGTTATTCAACCTGCATACCATCCCACCAATCAATCGATACCTTGAAGCTGGTTTCTAACCAAAGACATTCAATCTCACTACTTGAGCTTGAATGGCTCTGTGCTCTTAAATTACAATTAAAATGCAGGGAATGGCAGACATTACCGGCTTCATGGCGTTAACATTGCCTCGTTCTGCATTCCCGCAAGGCAGAGGAAAACAAACAGATTTCTGAGACTCAACACATACTCCCATTACAATACGAAGAGCAGCAGGAACAGAGCGTTGTGAAGAGGAGAAACTCAAATCAGAAGCTCCTCAAAATACCCCCACAAATTCAAGGTAAGATTTAAGAAACTCTTAACGATTTATATGCCATTTGCTTTGTCACTATTAAATGCTTATATACTTGTCGTAATGACACCGAGCAATTCAACATACCCCATTAATGGCTGCCTCTCTGTGTATGTATTGTTCAATTTGAATAGGCTTTGGGGGCCGTACAGTATGTTCTATTGAATTGTGAGTCCACGGGGTTTGAATAAATGACTATCATATATGAAAAAATCTAAACCCTAAACAAAACCTTCCTTCTCAACTCTCATTTAACGTATATTTGCTGGACCTCAGTAATCAGGAGATGGATTGCCACTGAAAATTTCCTTACTTTTGTGAGTCCTGCTTTAAACAGAACAATAGAATAAAATGTTCAAAATAATAAAACTAGGCTTATTCATGCTTTTTTTTTATAAACATGCTCCCGAAGTTTTGAAAACAATTCAATGCTTCTTCATCGACGCTAAAATACTTGGAGTCAAAGTATTCATTGCAGGTGTGAAGCTAACACTTATATGGCCAAGGAAGCTTAAAATTTGATATTCTACCTTGCATTTCCAGAAAAATGTTCACAATGATTAAAATCTTACAATACACATAGTATCACTAACTAGAAACTCTCATCTTGGAGTAATTGATAGTTGTTAGACTTGAACACATTCTTTTGAGATACACAATGTTTATATAAATATATTTCTATATTTCTATATTTTCAATAAATATTTTTTCCCATGAATATTTTTTTTCCATGAAATATATATGCAGTGGAAATCCACTAGTACTTCTCATTCACAGGATGGTACCTTGGTAAGCTAGATTTTGTAGAAGCTTAAATCTATCCACACAAGGATTAATCCATTACAACAATACCCACTAAGAGCTCAACATATTATTAGTAGGAATTGTTTCTTTATTTTTGTAAATTAAGTGGGTCTACTCACATTCATAGTAGAAACATAAATTACGTCATGGCCTCGAGAGGCGAATATTCTGATAGTCTAGAATAAGCTGAGGAATAGCCGACTGACACAAATTAGTCTCGCCCTATGGGAAAGAGAATATAGGGAGAGGCGCAGAGGGGAGAGTGTTTCTAACAAAACCAGGGGAAAAAGATACATTGTTGCTCTTGAAAAAAGGCCATTGGGCCTCGACCACATGGAGAATAATAGAGAAACAAAAAGATGCCAAACCTGAAACAAAAGAACTAGAGGGTGGGGTATTTTTGCACATCAGCTTCGTCAACACTGATAGGTCGGTCCGATGTCCCTTCATCCGAGTAGAAGATCTAGCGGCGATGAGTGGAGGGACCAGCTTCTTGGCAGTCGGGCTTGGAGGGGCACTGAGCATCTTCTTCGACCTTGGGGCTCTGATGGAGGCGTGCCGTAGAGCTTCTTTTCAAAATGGTGTAGTGAGGGGATCTACTGTCAATGAAGTGCATGTGGTGCACTTCCTTCACGTACGCAACAAATTTCTCTGTCAGGGAATCAATTTTCCGCTCAAGCTCTTTGTTGCTATCCTTCTGCTCCTGACGGGCGATGGCAAGAAGCATCTTGGTATGCCAATGCAGGTCAATGGTCTTGCTGTACAAGTTCTCCCTTGGCCTGGTTAGCCCAGGATCCACGATCCAACTGAGTGAAGATTCGACCACCTCCGAAGGCGTTTCTCTGTGACGGATGTGGGCGGTGGTTTCCATGTCGACTATATGCCTTTGCATGACAAGGTCGGTATTGTCCACATAAGTGCTGGCCGAATTTCTGGCCGTGGTCTCAGCCTGAGTAACAGGAGGGCGAGAAGAGTTAGCCCAGAAAGATCGACGGCCACGGCGGGCAAGGTGAGAGCGGCGTGGGGCTATGGAGGTGGGGCGAGGATGAAGAGTGGAGGGTGAGGTGCAGAGATGAGGGGGGCAGTCACTTTGAGACAGCTTCAGGGAAGGCCGAGTGGATGCAGGGTGCACAGGTTAAATAGATAGGAGTGAGGTATGAATAAGGAGGAGGGAGATGAAATAGGTGGGCGAGTGGTGTGAATGCCTGGGTAAGCCACTAGGAGGCATGCCCGATGGGCTGTTCGAATCATGCAACGAATTAATGCTTAGAGTGGGTGCATACATTTGAGAGCAGGTAATTGAAGAGCTGCCAGAGGGATCAATCATGGGAAGGAAGGCTAGTGGGGGTTCATGATTAGAGAATTGATTGGGAGGGGGGATCGAGGAAGAGGGCGGATCGACCTGCTGCAAATCTAGAACACTAATGCGGAGACATTATGTTTTGACAGTTGGCACCATTATGGAATCCCAGTCAGTTGAGGTGATTTTGTTGGAATCTCTAACACCGGTGTTTGCCAGGAAACACGCCAACTTATTGGCCTTTCTCCTAACCGCCGAGAAGGATATTCCTCTGGCATTGTCAATAGTGTGCTTGATCTTTTGTAGGATTTTGTTGATGCGCCAACAATCGGAGACTTGCTGAACACTGCACCCCTGTTGGATTTTCCGACAATCTTGGGTAGCGACGGTAGAATCTCCTTCTACCAGGAGGGGCCAAAAATTGTGATGTATGGCAATGTCAAACCCGTGAGCCAGAGCCTGGAGTTCAGCGGCATTGTTGGTGGTGTAATAAATGTTCCCATAGTAGATCCAGAGAATCATGCCTTTGTGGTTGCGGAAGACTCCTCCGAAACCTGCATTGCTAGGATTATCTTTGGAAGCTCCCTCATAGCTGAGTTTAATAATATTGGGATCAGGAGGGTGCCAAACAGTCTCAGGCAGGGAGGCTAGGGAAGTAGAGGGATGAGGGAGTTGGAAGAGGGGAGAGAGATTGAGAAGGGAAAGAATAAGGCATTCCGCCCTGGTAGGGGGGGAGGAGGGGTCTAGGAGCTTGGCTATGGAAATAAATTCGCGCAAGGTTTTCTTGATGAGGTGAAGAATCTATTCTTCCTTGTTAGCCAAGTTTTTGAAGATTCGAGAATTCCTTTCTTTCCAGAGAGCCCAACACATTATGCCTGGGAGAAGGTTCCATGCCAGATTAATGAGGAGATGGGAAGAGAAGGAGGTGTGCTAGAGGTCAAGGGAGATGAGGATGGAGGAGGGATCACGATCCGAGGCCTTGAAGACAAAGGAAAGCCAATTCCAAATGATGGAGGCAAATTGATACTCGTTGAGTAAGTGATTGGCAGTTTCGGGGTTGGAGTTGCAAAGAGTGCAGATAGACGAACCTACGAAGCCTGTTTTTTTGGAGATTTTCCCAAGTCAGAATTTTTTGGTGCATGAGGAGCTAGAGGAAAAGAGGAATTTTAGGCCAGTGATTCTGTTTCCAGAGTCTTTTCCATTTGCTATCCAGAGGGATGGGGTCGGGGTCCAAGAGGAGACTGTAGGCCTCTTTGATATTGAAATGCCTTGCTGCGTTGGAACACCATCTGAGTTTATCCGGCTCCACCGCATCCTTTTGAATCTGTCTCTTGTTAAGCTCCTCTACAAGAATTTCCCTAGACTGGGGGTGGTTATTCTCAGCCATTTCATTGGGGTCCAACCACACTCACCAATTCGTGTTGTCCTGAATTTTCCGAAAGTCTTTGACAACCTTTTTGTTAAGTCTCTCCATTTGCAACCTGATGGGGAGGAAGATGTCAGTGTTGAGCTTGGGGCGTTGTTCCCAAGCATTGTCCCAGAGCAATGCATTCTCCCCATTGCACACTTCCCAAAAATAATGGTCTTGAATGAGAGTTCTATTATCCCAAGCCTGGTTCCAGATCGGTGAACCTTTGAGATTGCTCGAGAGTCTGATCAAGGAGTCAGGATGATGCGTTGGAGCATACTTGGCTTTCCATAGCTTAGCCTAGGATGTGGTAGGATTGGTAATCCAATGCCACCAAGTTTTCTCTCCCAAGACTTTACCAAGGAGATCCGGATCCTTGAGACTGAGACCACCAGGTTTTTTGGGCTTGCAGAGTTTACTCCAGGCAACAAGGGCCCATTTTCCATTATTCGCCTTGCTCTTCCAAAGGAAATCTCTTTGTATTGCTCTAATTTGGTTAGAGATAGATCTGGGGGCCGCAATGGGAGTATTGGTACTGAGGCATGGCTTGAAGAACAGAACGCACTAGGACAAGTTTGCTTGGGAAGTTAAGGGAGCAAAAGGTCCAATTGGAAATTTTTTTTTGAAGCTTAGAGACTAGGGATTCCCAGTTGCCTCTAGCTAGGGGTTTATCAGTTAGGGGAACACCTAAATATTTCGAGGGGAAGTAGCTGAGTTGGAAGCCAAGAATACGGGTGATGTTAATTTGAATGGCATTGGAAGTGTTTAGGAAGAAGAGTTTGGACTTGGCGTTGTTAACAGAGGAACCCGAGGCCTGAGTAAAATCATCTAGAATGGCCCTGAAGGCAAGGGCTTCTTTGACAAAGGGAGTGCCCATGAGGAGCGTATCATCCACAAATTGTTGGTGAGTGATCGGGGGTTAGGGGTGTAGAGATTAAGGCACTAGGCCATCGGAAGGGATCTGCGGCAGATAGAGAGTGGCGAGGCATACGCCATGATCATATAAAGGAAGGAGAAGAGGGTCCTTATCCCGATGCCGAAAGGATGATGACCATTTTGAAGAAGACCATTGAGAGGCTGGAAAAGCACGAGACTAAATTAGATCTCCAAATTCTGATGTCTTTCTTGAACCCAAAGGCTGCCAGCATATTCCTTATGTAATTCCAATTGATTTTGTTGAAAGCTTTGGACATATCCATTTGGATGAGCATAGCAAGTTTGCTTTGATCCTTGAGAGAGTGGATGACTTCTTGAGAGAGGATGATGTTGTCCAAGATTTGCCTACCCTCAATGTAAACAGTTTGGTGGGGCGAGATGAGAAGCAGAAGGAGAATTTTGATGCGGTTGACTAGGAATTTAGAGATGATCCTATAGATAATGTTGTAGAGGGCGATGGGTCGAAACTGGTCAAGGGAGTCTGCTTTATCAGATTTGGGGATGAGGGTGAGAAAGGTTGCATTGAAGGATTTAAGGATGGATCTTTTAAGACGAGATTATTCGATTAGTTCATAAAATTTATCTTTGATCAAAGGCCAACAGGCTTTGTAGAAATCTGTGGTCAAACCATCCGGACTCGGGGCTTTTCAATTGGGCATGGAATGGACAGCTTCTTCCACTTCAGCCATTGTTATCTTTTTTAGCAGCATTTGGTTATGCTTTCTAGTTAAGATATTAGGGATGTTCCTTGTGATTTTCGTGATGTCTTCCTCATTGTCGTGGTTGTTCTTTAAGGATGGCCTTAAATGCGGATTTGACACAACTTCTAGTCTCAATCTGGTCATAAGATAGAGCCCTGTGATTTTTGAGGCGGGGATTCACATTGAATTTTCTGTGTTGGATCTTAGATTTCGAAAATATAAGTTAAATGGTTGTTAAAGAATTTGGATTTCATTTGTATTTTCATATGTTGTTTATAGAATGAGTAGTTGATTTAATTTATTATATGATACAATTTACTTGAATAAAGCACATAAGAAACTATATAAAGATTAAGAAAATCATTGAATTTTTACATATTTCATATTTAGAAAGAAAATAGAAGTTTAATGGTTGTTAAAGAATATGGATCTCACTTATATTTTCATATTTTGTTTATAAAATTATTAGATAATTTAACTTGTAATATGATAGTTTCCTTCAATAAAGCACATAATAAACCACACATAGATTTAAGACTTATCTCTTTATCTAATACCTTAGTTAGAAGTTTTGCTAAGATGAGTGCAAACAAAGGTAGGTGTTTTTTTAAATGATTTAGAAGAAAAGTTTCTTATTATGAATACCTTCAAATACTAAAATTTATATAATTTCTTTGGTATGCAGTGTTAAATAGCCAGATGGCTGTATTCTGGAATGAAATGTCCTAATGACTAGGAAGCGCTCAAGCAACCTCATAACAATTCCCTATGGCTCATCCACACACTTTTCCTCTCTCTAATGAAGATGTTTCCAAATAGCTTCAAACCCTCATGTGCAGAAACCTCCATTCTCCCATACTCTCTATAATTGATAGTGTTGACCTTGCTCCCCATATCTTGACAATGAGCTATAGGGCATAACAAATGGGCAAAAATAAAATCTGCTTTTCCAATGCACAGTCAAAAAATATATTTGGTAGAAGGGGGCACCCTCCTTGTTAAGGTCATGATATCCACTTGATAAAATGATGAGTGATGGATTAAGGGTTGCCATTTTTTAGAAAGTTAATGGTTTGAATGGGTAATCAGATGCATATATTCAAGTCACAATAAAAAATCAAACATCATTGTTGCTCATGACATTAATGCTAATGCAATTGTTGTCACCATTAATCTTCCCCTCCATACATAACTACTATTGCTATTACTTTCATTATCCATTTCCAAAACCTTATCTTCATATCTTGTTCTTAATTGAGTGGACTTAATGGTTAAAAACATGTGTTTCCTTTTAAAAGGTGATTCTTCAAATCTAGAAGGGTAAAGTATGTACACCTATGAAAACTTAGTAGTCAAATTGTTGTGTGAACATGATCTTAAATTAAAATATTTTAAACACCAAGAAAAATTACATTTTAACCTTTTAAATTTTTCTTATTACTTAATATACATAAAACTAGAATAAATTTACACTAATTATAACTTGTAACATTTTATAAATTATTTAAATTATTATATTCTAAGAAAACATAAGTACATATAGCTTTTGAGTGGGACTAATGATTAATGGTACATCATAAATTCAATTTGAGAGAAGACATGCATATTCAAATTTCATACTTCAACCCATTAACATTTTTCTACCCATCATTAATAAAAATGAATTATTTCAAAATAAAATTATCTATAAATAATAATTATTTTATTTTATTTTTGGAGGAAAAAATCATAATTTTATTGAACTAGAAAATAAGAAACAAAATTACATATTGGAAATGTTGTTAAGCATTCAGTCATGCTATTCATGTGATTGATGAACAATAAAAAGAAAAATAGTAAAATTTACATGAGTTTTCTTTACACCCCATAAGTGCTTTATTGTGTGTTTTCTCTTTCTATTGCTCAATTACTTTAATCTCTACCGAAAATATAATTAAAATATTATTATACTTACCATTCATAATTTAAAAATTCAATTAATAAAACTGAAATTTAAAATTATATTAAAAATCATTTTAATAAATGTAAAGCAAAATTTCAAACTCTCTCATTTAAAACAAAACAAAGCTCTGTATATATAATCTAAACATGTTAATAATGCTTCCTTATTGTAAATTCAAAACAAAATCCAAAATCCAAACTTACTCTAATTTTTAAAAGTCAACGAAACGAAACATGACTAAATGAACTTTCACACTTTTGATATTAAACCGGAGCGTCCAGCGTATGGGTGTTTTTCGATCACGATCTATACCTAAGGTCTCTCGTTGGAATAACGTCTTACGGTTCGACCTCGTAACCTCAGGTAGAAAAAAGAAATTGAAGTTCAGACATTTTTGAATCTCGAGGACCAATTGAATATAATTGATTTTGTTCGGATTGTAACAAATAATGAATGTGATTCAGGGGAGGACGCGAGTGTTGTCGAAGATATAAATTTGAATTGTGTGAGATAGCTTTTCTTAACGGTGGGAATGATCTTTGATGGGTCGGTGGATCCAACGTCCGATAGATTTCGAACCTGCACCGACGGTGGGAATGATCTTTTATCGATCACCGATTAAATGTTAGATAGAATTGGACCGTTCACAAAAGCGAATTACCGTTTGCAAAAGCTAATCCTTCTTTTATTTAGTTCATCAATCCCTCTTCTTCTTGCACTGCAATGCGCCCTCTCAACTCTTTGCGCTCTTTTGCTCTCTGTCTCTCAGGCGAAGCGGTGATGTTTTGTGAAGCGCTCCTCGTTTGTTTTGTTTTGTTTCTTTGAAATCTGTGGCTCTGTGTGTTTTGTGTTGTTTCTTTGTTTTGTATCTGTGGCTTTGTGTTGTAACTGTTCGTATATGTGTAATTTCTGTTGTCTTTTTATGTTGTTGTTGTTTGTCTTTCTGTAATTTCTGTTTTGTTGTGAGAGTTTGAGAGATGGAGACAGATGTACGTTTCGGCCAAGAAGTCTTTGGAGAAGCACAATCAGAGGAGTGGCAATAGCTGCAGATATGGAGATGATCTCCACGGGCCTCAATGGTAATGGAGAGTCTCTTGTCAACTGAATTTCAATGAAGGGAGAGGGAGATCTAAATTTTTATTGGCCATGTATTGATATGTTATTACAATGAAAATAGATTAGGTTCGTTTGTTTCTTTTTCTTTTCCTGCTTTGATTATTGCAAGTTCCCGATCAATTGATTATTGATTTGTAATATTAATTTATTTTTACAGGAAGAACGAACTTATGTCATAGAAGCAATCATAAGAGGAGAGTAAAGCAAGAAGAAGTAGACAACCATATGTACGCAGATTTAAATGATAATGTTATGCGAGAATATTTTTAGCTTTTCTTTTGTTTGTTTTTCTAATATTTTTATCTTGCAGTTCCGTTTCTTTGAAGCAAAGAGAGCGTTCAAATTCTGCGTGGAGAAATGTGGTTGGCTCCAATGGTACTATGAAAAAAACAAATTCCAAAGAATCACAATCGAAGAATTCAGGTAGGTACCTACAATTTATTGGGTTTTTCTTTTTCCAGCATAAAATGAGTCACGGTGCTGAAATGTCTTATTTTCGGTAGAATATGCACTAAAAGTATTTACGTATATAATTTGGTTTCAATGAATCACAGAATTTCCTGTACTTCTGTTTTTCTTGAATGATTGCATTTTATTGAACCCAGTCTATAACATTCTAAAATAACCTCATTATCATGAAGCGGGTTGATGCTTGGGTTAAAGGAAGATTGATTAACCTAACCCTATGTTAGATTAGGTTACGGACTTGAGTCTCACAATATATATTTTTTTTAATTGTAGTAGTCTTATTTTGGCAGTTAGTGAATTCTTTATATAGATTTTCTTGGTATCTCTGTTTTTCTTTTGATTTTGGTTGAGGTGTACCATGCCTCCCCGCTCGGTAAGTCCATACATAAATCCCGTGCCTCGAATAAATTGTGTAACAATCACCATATAATTTTTTTTTTTTTTTAAAGATTTACCAACTAAACCATAATTACCTACCCCACAATGCATCGGGTTCATTCCAATTCCGGATTCTTAGAAATACATAAATCAAGTGTTAAAGATTCAATCAAACACTAAACTGGAATCATTATATATATAAATACATTAGAATCCGGGCTACGGTAATTGTGATTGGTCTTACATACCACCGGCCTTATCCGAACTCCATAATATTTTGGCTTACCTGTCTTCTCCGTTTGCAATGTGTTTATTGTGTGATAAATTGGGATGACCGGAACTCCTGGCCTGTTAGCTCGAAGTTACCGCCCATACGTGGCACTAGATCTGCCGTTGAAGGGTTTTCGATCCCATGGTGGATATTAGTTAGGGTTTGCTATGACCTTTGTTCTCTAACCGTTTCCCATTCATTTTCGCCTCTGTGCGATGGTTCTGGAGGCGGTGCGGTTGGGGGGAAACTCACAGGGTTTCGACTGCTCCTTTGGTGAATGATGCGAGGTGAACTCCATGCAGCCTTCTTCCAAACACAGGTAATCTATTCCGCTCCCACAGCGCTCATGCACAGAGAATTTAATCTGCTTTCTCTTTCAGAAAGGGTTTGAATGTTCGATCATTATGGTTATTTACTTCAGGGTTGTATTCTGGGTAGGTTTTCGTTCCAGTCTTCTTCATTAACAATATTTGTGACAGTCTCGCTGGATTCGTTGACGGAAGGTATTCACAAACCCTCGGGTTCTCCTAACCACTTCTACAGGTATTTAATCCTTCGATGCCATCTAAAAAACTGAGGTTTTTGTTTTCTCTTTCGCTATACAAGAATGTTGAAGTCAGTAATTTCTCGTTTCTGTTCGTTCCTCTTGTTAAGTTTTCCTATCTCGGTGTGGCAGGTATGGCTTGAACTTCCCATACCCGCTTGGTGGCTTCTGGTGATATTCAAGCTCTTCATGGCTGCAGCTGAACTCTGGCATGCAACTACAGGTATTTATTGCGTAGGAGTGGAAACCCTCCTCGGCTTACTTATCTGATAACGAGTGTGAAATCAGTAGGGTTCGAATTGAGTGTGTAATCCACCTATTATGTATTATTTTAGGATTTTAATGGAAAATAGCAATGTTTACGGCCTCACGCCGACAAGATGTGATGATTCAGTCCTCGGAAGGGTTTCTAACTTCCGAGTTTCAGTTCTCCGACTTTTATATGTATAATTTATGTTGTTGCTGAAGGGCTAGAGTTATACTCGCCCGGACTTTTAATTAAGAA
Source organism: Pinus albicaulis (assembly GCA_034641835.2). Lineage (NCBI taxonomy): Eukaryota > Viridiplantae > Streptophyta > Pinopsida > Pinales > Pinaceae > Pinus > Pinus albicaulis. Next base: position 9,060 of record JAXQQM020089937.1, on the reverse strand, counting down.
CTGTATTGCCCTTGAACTATTGGAATTACCTGTATAATTTCACCGTTGAATGCTTACCGCATGCCTATGCGATGACTGTGTGTATGGCGTTATAGTTTGTCCTAACTCTATTTATATAAGTTTCTGTTCTCACGATTTAATTGCATAGTTATGCCATACTGTGGGTGACTCGTCGTTGTCTTCATTCTTGGTTAATGGTTATGTGCATTAGTTTATATACTCAATTTTCCTTACTGTTTTAATGGAAATAATGAGATTCACTTCGGTTTCTTGCTCAGTGCTTTTGTTCTGAAATTTCGATATTATATTTTGTTTCTGTCAGGCTGTTTCGACCTTATGAGAATGATGATTTGTTGTCTTCTAATGGAGTTATCTAAATTTGAATCTACAGAACTTCTTAGTTTGTTCTTGTTTTACACCTATTGATTATGGGATACGGCGACCGGACCGCCCATCTGTCCGCGTAATTATCATAGGAGGAAAAAGGCGACCAACCCATGACTCTGGTTTACAGGTTTTGGGTTAACAGTCTTTCCGAAGTTTACCATTCAGTATTTCTTATCTTATAAGCCTCCTTCTACTTACGAGAGTTAACTCAGGAAAAGAAAGATTAGGTTTCAGGGTTTTCAGATTTACTTCACTAGCTTCTATAATAAAAGAAACCCAGAAATATATAAGTATCACAGTTTCCTTCTAAATTCCATCAATTCTTCCAACAGATTCAATAAAATAGAGAACTAAATAAACAACACTAATTTACCGTCAGCCTTATCATAACCGCAGAGTTGGAACAACCAGAAAACAATTTCTTTTCCTACTTTATAAAAACAAGGGTTATCTGCATCTTACTTATTTACATGTAATTCTGTCTGATGGTCCTGTTGCCTCCCTACCACGAGCTGGGAAATTACGTCCCACTGCTCTCCCCCTAGCTTCAAGTCTGGAGCGTTACACTCTGTTCTGTAGGAGGGATTCGTGAAGATCCGGTCCAACCCTCCTACTCCAGTGGAATAGAGTTCTGGGGAGATTTCGGGACAGTCCGGTCCAATCTCCAACCCAGCACACAATTCTGTTCTAGAATTTTCTTTCCAGTTTTTTTTTTTACAGAGTCCTCTCCCTTCCTAGCCAAGAACCCCAAAAATTCCCCTGGAATCCTTCTTTATTCCAGAGTTTCTTTTTGGGTAACTGTAAAAACAATTTTTCTTTAACTAATTCCAGATCTTGAGTTATTTTTCTTTTTACCATCAATTTTTACTCAAGAAAACTAATTCCATAGTAAATCCTTTTATTCAGAAAATCAAAAATAGTTTGTTCAAATATTTAAATTAATTCATCCTTAATCAATAAAGCATAACCATTAGTCAGCAGCTAATAAGGTGGTTACAGTTTTCCCCCTTTGGGAGAGAACACTGTCCCCGGTGTTCTCATTCTAGCTCAGAAAAAAGTTCAGGATAAGCCTCACGGACGAAACTCTCGTCTTCCCAGGTAGCCTCCTCCGGTCCAAAGTGCCTCCACTGCACTTTAACCTGGGCGATGGCTCGTTTCCGGAGCATGATTTCCCTCCGGTCTATTATACTGTGGGGCTCGACCAGAAATTATCCGTCTGGTTCTACCTACACACAATAAACTTAAATTAATCAGACGCGTCTTATCATTATGTTATTATTTGAACCACTATGCTTACCCGCTACCTGAATGTTCTGCCAATGGATTATGTGTCTTGAATAATGAACATATTGTTTCAGTAACGATACATGAAAGACGTTATGCACCCGAATATGGCTGGGAAGGGCTAAGCGATACGCTACTGGTCCTACTCTTTCCAGTATCTGGAAAGGACCACAAAATCGAGGTGCCAATTTTGCACAAGAGGCCCATCTCAGTGTACTCTTCTTTGGCTTAATTCTAACATACACATGACCGCCGATCTCATACTCATGGTATGACCTTTTTTTATCCGCGTACACCTTCTGCCTGTCCTGTGCTACTTTCAAATTCTGTCGAATTTTCTTCACCTCTGCTTCCATTTCTGCTGGCATGTCTGGTCCTAGCATGAGTCTATTTTCGAGACTGCTCCAATTAATGGGAGTTCTACACTGTTGCCCATATAGTGCCTCAAAAGGACTCATCTTTAACGATTCTTGGTAACCATTGTTGTATCCAAACTCTATCAAGTGTATGTACTCCTCCCATTTAACTGGTTGCTGCATGACATACATTCTCAGCATGTCTTCCAGTACTTGATTCACTCGCTCAGTCTGACCGTCTGTTTGCGGGTGATATGCAGTACTAAAATGTACTTGCGTTCCTAATCCTGTAAACAGCACTTTCCAAAATGCTGATGTGAATTTTAAATCTTTGTCTGAGATAACAGTCTTAGGAATACCATGCAGTCTGAAGATCTCACGCATAAATAAATCTGCTATCTGTACTGTCTTATAAGTGGATTGGACAGGTATGAAATGTGCCGACTTACTTATTCTATCCACAACTACCATTATGGAATCATTACCTCGTTTTGATTTTGGTAACCCGGTGATAAAATCCAATGAGATCACCTCCCATTTCCATTCGGGAATGGGTATAGGCTGCATTAAGCCTGCTGGGTGCCGATGTTCTACTTTCACTTGTTGGCACTCTAAACACTTGGTTAGATAGCTTGCTATATCCTTCCTCATGCCTACCCAACAGTAGTCCTTCCTTATAGCTGTCAGCATCTTTTGGTATCCTGGGTGCCCCGCATAATTTCTTCTGTGCTATTCGTCCAGCAACTTAGTTTTTAGTTCCACTCTGTTTGGAATGACAATTCTTTTCTTGAAGATCAACAACCCGTCTGGGTTAATCTCATAATCCCCTTGTTCACCTTGTCCTTCAGATTCTTGTGTCTGCTGCCACAAGTATTTATACTCAAGATCCTTGTCTGCTTCTTTTCTGATTTGTTCCAAAAATCTGGTTTCAATTTGGTTGACATATAACTCATAAAGGTTATGCAGTTTTCTGCTTAATGCATCTGCAACTTTGTTCTCTTTTCCTTTCACGTGATGTAGATCAATATCAAATTCGCTCAACAAAGCGTTCCATCTTGCTTGTTGGGAATTTAAGTCAGCTTGCTTAAAATAGCTGGTTAGACTACTATGATCAGTCTTCAACACAAACCTTTTCCCAAGTAAGTAATGTCTCCATACCCGGAGAGCATGCACAACTGCAGTCAGCTCTAAATCATAAGCTGAATAACGCTGCTCATGATATTTTAACTTGCAGGATTCATATGCAATTACCTTCCCTTCTTGCGATAATACAGCCCCAACTCCTTCCTTACACGCATCTGTACAAACCTCGAACTCCTTATCCGGATCTGCTACGCTTAACACAGGCGCTGTCGTTAACAACTGCTTCAATCTTTCAAAGCTCTCCTGACATTCTTTTTTCCATTTAAAGATCTTCCCCTTTCTTTGTAAAGAAGTAATGGGAAAATCTATCTTCGAGAATCCTTTTATAAATCGCCGGTAGTAGCCAGCAAAACCCATAAACAATCGTATATCTGCCACACTCTGTGGCACCTTCCATTCCATGATGGTTTTAATTTTCTCCGGGTCTACCGCTATACCCTTTTTGGATATTACATGTCCGAGATACTGTATTTCTTCTTTGAAGAAATCACATTTACTGAATTTTGCGTACAACTGATGTTTCCTTAACATCTCCAGTACCATACGCAGATGTTGGTCATGTTCCTTGGCATTATTAGAATAAATCAGTATATCGTCAATGAAGATTAACACAAAGTTATCTAGATAAGGGTGGAAAATACTATGCATCAGTCTCATAAAGGTGGCTGGTGCATTAGTTAGCCCAAAAGGTAATACCATGAATTCATAGTGGCCATATCTGGTGCGAAAAGCAGTTTTGTGTATATCTTCATTTTTAATTCGAATCTGGTGATACCCAGACCGCAAATCAATTTTGAGAACACAGTAGCTCCCTTTACCTGGTCAAACAGGTCATCAATTCGGGGTAGGGGATACCTGTTCTTAACAGTCAGCTTATTTAACTGTCGGTAATCCATGCACATGCGCATAGTTCCATCCTATTTCTTAACAAACAGTACAGGTGCTCCCCAAGGGGACACACTGGGTCGTATATACCCTTTATCTAATAATTCCTGAAGCTGCATTTTTAGCTCAGTCAATTCTGGCACACTCATACGGTAGGGAGTTCGCGAAATTGGCAAAGCTCCTGGTAGCAAATCTATTGTGAAATCAACATCTCTTTTAGGTGGTAATCCGGGTATTTCCTCAGGAAATACGTCCTTGAATTGTTGTACTATCGGTATGTTTTCTAACACAGCTGCTTTATCCTTGGACTCAGATAGTCCAACTTGTATGGCATACAGCTGGCATCCCTTTCTCATGCATTTTTCCATTTGGGAAGCGGTAATTGGACGCAGACATATAGGCTTCTTTATGCCCTGAATTTCCTGGCGATTACCATTCTGATCTCTGTAGTAAACTATCTTTTCCTTACAGTCGACGAGAGTCCAATGTTTCTCTAACCAATCCATACCCAACAATACGTCATAGGATCCCAAAGGCAGAATATTTAAATCTACCATTAACTGCTGTCCATCAATTTGTAATGCACAATCTGGTATTTTGGCATTAACTCTTCTTTTAGCTCCTGTAGCTAACTGAACCAACCAGCTCTTTTTAAATTTTTGACTTGATAGTTTACAGGTTTCCACTAATTTAGGACTTATATAACTTAGACTTGCGCCTGGATCTACCAAAACAGAAATAGTTTGGGATGACAGTTTACCTTCCAATTCTATCATGGTGGGTTGAAAGTCAGCTTGTCGGTCCTCCAATCCTACATTAATTCTGGGTATGCTTCTGGCAATATCTCCCACAGTAGAGGCCTCCTGCAAATTGTTTACTACTTCAGCTTTACTCCTCTGTGGGCAATCTCGATAGTAATGTGCTGCCCCGCAGCCCCAACACTGCAGAGGTGGCCTCTGGTTGTGAGGTTGCTCAGGTTTATTTGAAGCTTCCACCGTCTTGTCCTCCCCCGGCCATCTAATCCTCTGATGGTTCCTACCAAACTGCTTATTAACTGAACTCCTGGCTGAGCTTCTAAAATTACTGGTTTTGCCCCTTTTGAAACCAGCACTGTTTCTATTTTCCTTCTTTGTTTGCCACCCTTTACCTTGGTCCACTTTATTTTTTGCTTGCTGATAACACAGCCTTGCCTTTCTGATGGCCTCATCCATTGTCTTAGGGTTAAAAAACTCGATACGTTCCTTCATGTGAGCAGGTAAACTGCTCAGAAATCGCTGAACCTTGTCCTTCTCATCTCTTAAGTACGGTACATAGCGCAGTAATGATGTAAACTTAGTGATGAACTCGTCCATGGTAAATTGTCCCAGCCTTAAATCATGGAATTCTCGAGCCTTTTCATCATAGAAACGCTCATTCAAGTACTTGTCTTTGAAGTACTGTTGGAACTTATCCCATGTCACATCCTGATCCTCTATTCCCCACACATTCTTCACTTCTTCCCACCATAGGGTGGCTTTATCTTTCAGCTGGTAAATGGCTAACCGTGCCTTGAGACCGCTGTCATAATCATACACCTGAAAGTATTTGTTCATATTAATCAACCATGCCTCTGCCACTTCCTCCTTTTCGCCATCGAACGTAGGTGGCTTTATCTTTCTGAATTCTCCATGTAGTTCCACCTTCAGTTTTTTGTTTGCCTTCCGTTCAGTTTCATTTTCAGATTTAGCCTCATTAAAATTTCTGTTTGGAAAACTTCGCTGTGACACACTTCTTTCTCTTCGACCTGCACCTTGCTCCTTTGAGTGCTTTTCATCTCCTCCTTGAAACTCTCTGTCAGCACTGGGCTTTTCAACCCTTTGATTTTGTTTATCGGAGAGGCTCTTTAAGATCCTCTCCTGTTCCTGCATCATCCTTGCATTATCCTTGCGTACTCTTTCCATCTCTTCCTGTAAATGTTGTACTGTGTGCAACAAAATGCGAGTTTGATGTTGCTGTTCTTCAATCAATCTGTTAGACCGCTGATGCTGCTCTATTCCCAGCTGAACCCACATTTCGGGGTTTCCTTCTGGTGGGGGTTGAATCTCTTCGGCATTTAGTTGTTTCTGTTGTGACGATGTTCGCCTTAGTTGTCGTTCCATTATTTATCTGGCTGTGCATGAAATCATACATTTTGTAACGTCAGTCGACCCAGTTAGGGCCCAGCGTTGTAACGCCGCTCTGATACCACTTGTAATAATCACCATATAATTTTTTTTTTTTTTTTAAAGATTTACCAACTAAACCATAATTACCTACCCCACAATGCATCAGGTTCATTCCAATTCCGGATTCTGAGAAATACATAAATCAAGTGTTAAATATTCAATCAAACAATAAACTGGAATCATTATATATATAAATACATTAGAATCCGGGCTGCGGTAATTGTGATTGGTCTTACGTACCTACAGGTTATTACCAGATTGATTTTGTTTTAAAAACTATGCTACGGTAATCCAAATCACCTATCATATATTTATTACACAGGGTCTTCAGATTTATTGGTACCACCGGCCTTATCCGAACTCCATAATATTTTGGCTTACCTGTCTTCTCCGTTTGCAATGTGTTTATTGTGTGCTAAATTGGGATGACCGGAACTCCTGGCCTGTTAGCTCGAAGTTACCACCCATACGTGGCACTAGATCTGCCATTGAAGGGTTTTCAATCCCACGGTGGATATTTGTTAGGGTTTTCTATGACCTTGGTTCTCTAACCGTTTCCCATTCATTTTCGCCTCTGTGCGATGGTTCTGGAGGCGGTGCGGTTGGGAGGAAACTCACAGGGTTTCGACTGCTCCTTTGGTGAATGATGCAAGGCGAACTCCATGCAGCCTTCTTCCCAACACAGGTAATCTATTCCGCTCCCACAGCGCTCATGCACAGAGAATTTAGTCTGCTTTCTCTTTCAGAAAGGGTTTGAATGTTCGATGATTATGGTTATTTACTTCAGGGTTGTATTCTGGGTAGGTTTTCATTCGAGTCTTCTTCATTAACAATCTTCGTGACAGTCTCGCTGGATTCATTGACGAAAGGTATTTACAAACCCTCGGGTTCTGCTAACCACTTCTACAGGTATTTAATCCTTCGATGCCATCTAAAAAACTGAGGTTTCTGTTTTATCTTTCGCTATACAAGAATGTTGAAGTCAGTAATTTCTCGTTTTTGTTTGTTCCTCTTGTTAAGTTTTTCTATCTCGGTGTGGCAGGTATGGCTTGAACTTCCCATACCCGCTTGGTGGCTTCCGGTGATATTCAAGCTCTTCATGGCAGCGGCTGAACTCTGGCACGCAACTACAGGTATTTATTGCGTAGGAGTGGAAACCCTCCTCGGCTTACTTATCTGATAACGAGTGTGAAATCAGTAGGGTTCGAATTGAGTGTGTAATCCACCTGTTATGTATTATTTCAGGATTTTAATGGAAAATAGCAATGTTTACAGCCTCACGCCGACAAGATGTGATGATTCAGTCCTCGGAAGGGTTTCTAACTTCCGAGTTTCAGTTCTCCGACTTTTATATGTATAATTTATGCTGTTACTGAAGGGCTAGAGTTATACTCGCCCGGACTTTTGATTAAGAACTGTATTGTCCTTGAACTATTGGAATTACCTGTATAATTTCACCGTTGAATGCTTACCGCATGCCTATGCGATGACTGTGTGTATGGCGTTATAGTTCGTCCTAACTCTATTTATATAAGTTTCTGTTCTCACGATTTAATTGCATAGTTATGCCATACTGTGGGTGACTCGCCGTTGTCTTCATTCTTGGTTAATGGTTCTGTGCATTAGTTTATATACTCAATTTTCCTTACTGTGTTAATGGAAGTAATGAGATTCACTTCGGTTTCTTGCTCAGTCTTTTGTTCTGAAATTTCGATATTATATTTTGTTTCTGTCAGGCTGTTTCGACCTTATGAGAATGATGATTTGTTGTCTTCTAATGGAGTTATCTAAATTTGAATCTACAGAACTTCTTAGTTTGTTCTTGTTTTACACCTACTGATTATGGGATACGGCGACCAGACCGCCCATCTGTCCGCGTAATTATCATAGGAGGAAAAAGGCGACCAACCCATGACTTTGGTTTACAGGTTTTGGGTTAACAGTATTTCTGAAGTTTACCATTCAGTATTTCTTATATTATAAGCCTCCTTCTACTTACGAGAGTTAACTCAGGAAAAGAAATATTAGGTTTCAGGGTTTTCAGATTTACTTCACTAGCTTCTATAATAAAAGAAACCCAGAAATATATAAGTATCACAGTTTCCTTCTAAATTCCATCAATTCTTCCAACAGATTCAATAAAATAGAGAACTAAATAAACAACACTAATTTACCGTCAGCCTTATCATAACCGCAGAGTTGGAACAACCAGAAAACAATTTCTTTTCCTACTTTATAAAAACAAGGGTTATCTGCATCTTACTTATTTACATGTAATTATGTCTGATGGTCCTGTTGCCTCCCTACCACGAGCTGGGCAATTACGTCCCACCGCTCTCACCCTAGCTTCAAGTCTGGAGCGTTACACTCTGTTCTGTAGGAGGGATTCGTGACGATCCAGTCCAACCCTCCTACTCCAGTGGAATAGAGTTCTGGGGAGATTTCGGGACAGTCCGGTCCAATCTCCAACCCAGCAGACAATTCTGTTCTAGAATTTTCTTTCCAGTTTTTTTTTTTTTTACAGAGTCCTCTCCCTTCCTAGCCAAGAACCCCAAAAATTCCCCTGGAATCATTCTTTATTCCAGAGTTTCTTTTTGGGTAACTGTAGAAACAGTTTTTCTTTAACTAATTCCAGATCTTGAGTTATTTTTCTTTTTACCATCAATTTTTACTCATGAAAACTAATTCCATAGTAAATCCTTTTATTCAGAAAATCAAAAATAGTTTGTTCAAATATTTAAATTAATTCATCCTTAATCAATAAAGCATAACCATTAGTCAGCAGCTAATAAGGTGGTTAC
>JAXQQM020073411.1:0-96036 GCA_034641835.2 Pinus albicaulis | reverse complement strand
AGGTTTCTGTAAATATTTTCCTTTGATTGGACGGCTTTCAAAAGCAATGGGTCTTCCTTCCTGCATTAAAACAACACCAATTCCATTTCCTGAGGCATCACATTCCACAATAAAGGTTTTTGTGAAGTCTGGCGTAGCTAAGACAGGCGCTAGGCACATTGCCTCTTTAAATGTTCAAAGGCCTTAGTTGCTTCGGGAGTCCATGAAAACGCATCTTTCTTCAATAATGTTGTTAGAGGTGCTTCTATTCTCCCATAATTCTTAACAAACTTGCGATAATACCCTGTTAACCCGAGAAATCCTCCCAATTGCTTTATGGTTGTGGGGATTTTCCATTCTTTAATGGATTTAATTTTGTTAGGGTCTACTTTAACACCCTCGTGAGATACAATATGACCCAGATATTCCACCTCTTGTACTCCAAAGAAACATTTGGATGTTTTTGCATATAATTGTTTCTCCTGCAATAGTTTGAGCACCCTGTCAACATGTTCAACATGATCCTTCAAGACCTGCTGTAGATTAGTATATCATCAAAAAATACTAGCACAAATTTTCTAAGGAAGGGTTTGAAAATGGAATTCATCAACCCTTGAAATGTGAAGGTGCATTGGTAAGGCCAAAAGGCATGACCAAAAATTCATAATGACCCTCATGAGTTCGAAATGTTGTTTTTGGAATATCTTCAGTCTTCATTCTAATTTGATGATATCCTGAACGAAGATCCAACTTGGTAAAATAAATTGCTCCATGTAATTCATCCAATAATTCATCGATCACAGGAATGGGAAATTTGTCTTTAATGGTGAGCTTATTGAGCTCCCTATAATCCGGACACATTCGCCATGATCCATCCTTCTTGTGTACCAATACTACAGGAGCAGAGAAAGAACTTTGACTGGGTTGAATTATACCCGCATCTAACATTTCTGCAATCATACGTTCAATTTCGCTCTTTTGGAAGTAAGGATATCTATAAGGCCTGATGTTTGGAGGAACACTTCCTGGAATCAAATGAATAGCATGATCATGATCACGAATAGGTGGGAGTCCTTTGGAAGTTTCAAACACCTTGGAATGATTGTCCAAGACTTGTTGGAGATCTGCAGAAATAGATGATTTTGATGTTGGAACTTCTAGTGAGCATAATTGTGCAATTACGCCTCGCTGTTCTTTCTTTATAAGCTTTTTCATGACATTAGAGCTTATTATCCTTCCTGGTTTCCCCGCAATACCCGTAATTCGACTTCCTTTCCTTCTGAAAAAAATTTCAAGAAAAGTTCTTGAAAATTAAAAGCTACCGTCCCCAAAGATTGTAACCATTGTACTCCTAGTACAACATCAGCACCTCCCATAGGAATGGCAAGCATTGGGCTAGTCAATACATATTCCCCCATGGTTAGCTTGATATTATGGCATTTTCCAGAGCAATTTATAGTTCCTCCATTTGCAACCATCACTTGACATTCTGGTGCTGGGTATAGAAAACAATTTAATTCCTTGGCTACCTTACAATGAATAAAATTATGGGTGCTACCTGAATCAATCAACACTATTACCTTTTTCTTCTTGATCTGTCCTTCTATCTTGAGAGTTTGAGGAGTGGTAATTCCTGCCAGTGCATTACACGATATAGTCGGATTCATTTCTTCCTCTTCTAGGGCTGGTTCCTGGTGTATATCCTCTTCTTGTTCATTTTCTTCTTCCTCTTCACAATCTATGTAAAATAATTTCTTCTCAGCACACTTATGACCTTTAGTGTATTTGCTATCACAACTGTAGCAAAGCCCCTTTTCTCTTTTTTCTTCCAATTGTTGTGGTGTCAACCTTGTAGGTTGTGGAAATCTAGGCATAGCAACACTTCCTTCTTTATAGAATTGAGTGGTAGGCTTCCTTATAGCCATAATTTTACATTCAACTTTTCTTGCCAACCTGAATGCCTTCTCCAATGAATCAGGTTCCAAAACGCGAACTTCATGTTGGATGTTATCCTTTAAAGTGCCTAGGAAGAGATCAATCCTGTGTTCTTCTGTAAGATCAGTTACCCTTATATTCAATTTTTGGAAGTCCTCAATGTGCTGCCCCACTAAACCCTTTTGTTTGAGATTTATCAATTGGGTAAAGAAGGTCTTGCTCTTTGTATCCTCATAATGTGCTATCATTTCCTCCGTAAAAATTGACCAAGTGACAATTTTTTTACGGGAACAAAGCCATCGATACCATACAAATGTATTTTGTTCTAAATGTAAAGTTGCAATGCGTACCTTTTGTGTGTTTTGCACGTTATGGAGATCAATATATTGCTCCATCTGTAGTATCCATGTTACAGGATCCTTTCCATCAAACTTCCTCATATCCATCTTTGGAATATGGTGGTTCTTCCCGCCAACATTAGAGTTTATGAAATCACAATTAACATTTATTCTGTTCTCATCATGAGGTTCTTCTACTATCTTTTCACCATTAGGAAACCTTTCTTGTATAAACTTTGTCAAACCTTCCATGTCTGCTTTTAGAAAATTCTTCATGTTTTCCATTTTCTCATCAATCTTAGCTTCCATGTCATCAATCTTAGCTTCCATGCCCACTTCCATGCCATCCATCTTAGCTTCCAAACCAACCATCTTAGCTTCCACGCATTTCTTCAAACCATCCATCTTTGTTTCCACGCCTTTCTTCAAAACTTCCATTTCTTTTTTTGTTGTTCTTTGCGAGAGCGAAATTTGCTCTTGTAATTTTGATATGTCATGTTGCCATTCTTCATCTTCATGAGTCATAGTAGAGCCTTCTGAAGGCTTAATGGGTGTTGAATTCTTTTTAGGGGCCAATTTAGAATACAATACTGATATATATTCTACACTATGCCCTTGGAATCAATTCAACTTGATTCTTCAAACAAGACTTATGCAATTCGGAAAAAAAATACACACCTTTTACTAGCTTTTAGGAGATCGATATTGAAATTGAATTATCTCTGTAATTGAAATTCTTCGATCTCTAAAATTCAGCCCTGTAGTAGCCCTCTGAAGCTTCTTTCAAATTCCACAGGTCTGACCTGATTTTGATTCTCCAAGACAAAGTTGTGTCCAATCTCCCACAATGACCTAATTCTGGACTGGTTCAGTAGAGCGAACTTGTACGACTTGCCACGTGTCACTTTTTTGTCCTTTGTTTCTGAAATTTATAAAATTTCCGACATTTGGTCAGCGTGCGAATTTCCATGATAAACGCGTTCGCGGCTTTGGGGCGTAAAATTATTAGCAATTGCGGCGGAAATCTTCATAGGCGTCGCAGTGCATTGTTCATAATCGGTATGCGGCGGTATTCTATAGATAATATTCTGCTTGTGATTAAAGGAGGATGGAAAAAATTTAAGGAAAATTTCCGACATTTGGTCAGCGTCGGAACAGGTATCAATTTCCTTAGGTAGTGGGTTAGCGGCGGCTTTGGTGTGATTATTACTTGAGTGGCGTCTTCATCAGCAGTAAATTAAGCAGTTGGCAATCAGTTTGCGACAGTATTCTATAAATGTCGCTATGCTTGTGACTCAGCGGATGGAAAAAATTTAGGAAAATTTCCGACATTTGGTCAGCGTGGGAACCATAAATGTGAAGGTACATAAAATATCTAGTGTCTCAAGTGGGGAGGGAAGCCCCGAGCTAGTGGTATAAACCAATATGGAAGCTGAAATTCCCATCCAAGACCAAACTCTTCTTTTGGTGCATCCTCCAAAATAAAGTGCCAACATGGGACTTCCTCCAAAAGAGGGGAAAATCGGGTCCGAGCTGGTGTCCACTTTGCAAGTCAGCCGAAGAAACTGCTCTCCACCTCTTCCTTCTTTGTCCCTTTAATTCCAGTCTCTGGGCAGAAACTTTAAGATTGATTAATATTCCTTTCAGTTGGTGCGGTGAGGACCTTTTTTAGGCTTGGAACCAATGGTGGCAGGAGGCTCCAAATGATAAAGTCAGATCTATCCCTCTTCTTACATCATGGGGAACGTGGATTGCTTGTAACAAGGCTATTTTTAATGAGCAGTCTTTTCCTATTGTCAGATTGGCAGCAGAAGGAGCTGCCATCTATGACAGCATTCCTTCTTCCTCAGGTCTAGGCCCTCCTCGAAACATTTAGCCTGAAGTTATCAATGACTCAATTCCGTGGGATTTCTTCGACAGGGCCTCTGAGTTAAATGGCTCATGTGGTGTTGGCTTAATTATTCACCTCTCTCATGCTAACTCTCTTTGTGCTTCGGTGGGCCTTGGGCAAGGGTCAAATAACTTTGCTGAGCTTAAAGCCCTCCATTTTCTACTTTGCTAGTTGATTTCAAAACATTTGAGGCAGATTCAGATTTTTGGTGATTCTAGGAATGTAGTGAATTTGTTTAATGGGACCCAGCAGTGCAGGAATTATATTTTGTTACCTTTGCTTAAGGAGATCCGTTGTCTTAAATGTTTCTTCATTGAGATATCTGTTTGTCAAATTTACAGGGAAAGGAACCAGGAAGCAGATCGATTATCTAAAGAAGGTGCTCAGCAATATTTGGGGTCCTGGACAGTAACTAAGCTGGTGAATGGGGCTGTTCATGCTAGGGAACAACCGGCTTTTGTTTAATCTCTGTTGTTTTATTTATTTATGTACATATATGCTCTTTAAAAAGCTCTAAAACTTCTACTTTATATGAGCTCATAATTGTTTTCCTTATGTAAGGAGGTTCTGGCTCCATTTTTGATAAAAACTACTGTTTGGGGACTGGGATAGTTTCTACTGCCAGTCCCTCTTTTCGACCCAAGGAAGCTTTGGGCTTTGCCTTTGCATTCTTTTCCTTCTGCTCTCATCTCTATTTCGGTTCCATATCCAGGAGATGATGAGCTAAAGGGGATGCATTGGTTTCTTGAGAGGTTCTTTGCATTTTACTGGCTGTTTTGCATCACCACGGATCTTGTAAAGCGGTTGTGTCACCATCTCCTTTGAAAGAAGAATTGCTCGTTTCAAATGCTGCATATGTTACGAGACATCTATATTTAATAGAAAGTTGATTTTTTTACGTGGAAAAATAAATAAATAAAAAATAAATAAATATTAAAATAAATTAATAAGTATTATTATTAAATTAATAAACATATACTATTAAAATTATTAGAATTTATTATTAATTTATTAAAAATAAATTTATCAAAATTTATTATTATGTATTTTTTCAAAATAAATTATTTATTTGTTAAAATAAAAGTCATTAAAGAAATTAAATAAACCAATGAAATATTAATTTATCAACTCTTGTCGGCTCTTCTCCTTTTTTCCTCTATTTAAACCTTGGACTTTTTCATCCTTCTTTCAATCTTCATTCATCATCTCATCTTGAATATGGATCCCCGTTGGGATTCGAAACATCGACCATTGTTTTATAACACTGTGGATAACGCGGAGATTCCTTCAAATAACAATAACCACAGAAGCTTGAAAACCAAAATGGATGAGGAGGTTTCCTTGTTCATGGGAATAGGAGGATAAGAGGTTTAATGGCTCCATTTTGTCCATATTCGAAGCTATCAAATGAGGTGAAAGCTGGAACAACTTCTAGAAGCCACTAGAGGTTGGGAAGATTCCCGAAATCCAATGAACAATTCACTCCCAATCAACCAAATAACTCTAAAGTGGGCCTAGATCCTATGCAACGCAGACTTGCATGGGAGTAGATGCTCTACAAAGCAGTTACTGTTGTCTAGGGGTGCGTTGATGGCTTAATGGGGCACTTCAACTGACATCTAAGCAGTGAAACTTTCATGAAGGAAAACCATCAATGGAATGACTTGTTTAGGGCATGTAGCAACTAATTTATAGTATGATAGTCCCTAATAGATATTGTTCTATGTTTTCGGATGATGCCCAAATTGACCTATAATAGCTGCCCCCCTAAAGCATGAATTGAAAAATGATAATTTTGAGCGATTTTCTTTACGACATGATGAGGAGGATTTGAAGCAGACAGTGACCTACATCAATTACAATACATTACATCATGATACTAATTCATATTGGACATGAATTTTTGAGGGAGGCATATCCCATACTCAGCACATAAACTATCATAACATCAAAAATTCGTTTACATATATAGACTTGTCTATAGATATAGACCCATTATAGGATGACCATCTGAGTAATGAACATCGTACAGATGATTTGGTACTACTCATGAAATCATAGATCAAATAGATGAAACTAGATCTAGGGTCTTCTATCTCATTCACTTGATCGCCTAAGACCGAGTTTAACCATGCGAATATGTGATCTAGAGTTGAACATGGGAAGACACCATCTGATTACCAACCATTGATGTAAGTCGTTAACAGACGCGAGAGAAACCACCTTTGATCATAATGGATCTCAAGGTACTGCAATACATTCTGCATGGTGTGAATAGATGATTTGATATCAAACACCATACAAATTCTTTCAGTTAAAGGCCTGTGATGTCAACCTGTCGACGCAAGCGAGAAACCTCCCATTGATGTGAGTAAGCTCCAAGGTACTGAAAGGTTGTTTCTAAGTCAAATTCCTAGATGATGTGCTGATGTCAACAGGAAGTGACTCATCGCAGGAGGGCCTTGATGTTTCCCCCATCAACGACACGAAATGGGAGTAACTATTTTAGAGACAAAATGTGACTGATGAAGCAATGTCAGGGATGGCGGTCATGAAATGAAGGTTTATGAGTATTGCAAAGGATGAGGAATAACTAAGTGACTTCTCTTCAACATATCAGCGACATTGAATGAATTGGCAACATTTCACCCAAAATCGAAGGGATGGATGGTGTGATAGACCATCAAGAAAATTACCCAACCCAAAAATCATGAAGATGAAGTGAATAAGTGTCATTTTCAAGAGTGACTTGCTACCATAAATTGTTTTATCCCTTTCCAATTTTCCCAGTCATTGCTAACTAATACCTCTTTATTTTTTAACAATTTTGAGGAGGATAACATATGCTTGATGTATAATTCCACCTTTCAGGTGAATCCATCGGTATTTGATACTTTAATGAGTCTAACGATAGTGAAAACTCGGTCATTTTTCATGTTTAGAGAGTATAAAAAATGGACTAAAAGAAAACTCCACAAGTTATTTTTTGTATAATAGTCCCTCAGATCTGAAAAAGTGTAAAATAATACCTGAGAGAACCTCCTAGCCATGTTAGACTAGGGTTTTCCTTTTTCGTAAACATAATCTATCTCAGTTTGGAAAAGGGTTAAACTTATACTGAGTAGATGTCCTTTCAATTCCTTTTACGAGCTCAAAAGGACAAGTGCTTGACAATATTTTCATGTTTTGGGAGTCTAAAAAGAGCTGAAAGAGAACTCCAGGGGGGTTCCTTTTTCGTGTTTAACAAAGCTCTAAAAAAAGATAAAAGTGTGCTTTGAGTTCATTTTTCTTGGTTAACAAAGCTCGAAAAAGAGATAAAAGTGTGCTTTGTGGTCAAAATTGCATTTCACGATCATGCATGACTAACTCACTGTAATCAGTTGTAAACCTAATCAAAGAACGATCAAATGGATTAAAAATACCTGTTTAAATAGTAAAAATGGGTAAAAACCATAGTCATTTCATTAAATATGCATAAATTAATCAAAAATACTATTAAAATAATAAATTACCAAATCATTCTTACCATTTCACATTTACCATTCGAATTTTAGTGCTTTGAGCTTTTTTTACCCTCGAACTTCAATGGCTGATTGCAACAAATTCTGTGGAACATTTCTTGTTTCGTCTAGACCAGGTATAATATCTTACCTTCCTCTTTCTATTGGTTGCATTCTTACTCAGTTTCATGCAAATTTCTCTTAGGTTGTTGGGGATACTAGGGTAAATATACAACGCCCTACGACCAACGCACCCTTGGATGTTGAAAAGTGCGTTGCATAGAGGCTCAAAAGAAGGCAAGTTCCTCTGCAATGCTTTGTCTTCCACTCAAGAGTGCGTTGGTCGCATTTCATAAACTTGCATCTTGTTTTCTACCCAAAATTTTCCAGTTTTTTTCATGGAATGGATCCTAACTAAGCCTATGGTGTGATTTCAGACTTTGATCGGATCAAAATGTCAATTACATGGCAAGAAAGAGAACATGAAGAACAATATATGGTTTCCCTAAATGATCCTGCCACTGTGAGAGCCCTCAGATATTGTGGGTTGCTCAAGTACTTCATATTGTCAGGGATGAGGCAACGCATAGAACTATTGTAGTTATTGATCTGTTCATGGGATAAGGCACTATAGACATTTCACATTGGGGACAAAGTGCTCCCAATATTGGTTGATGACATTTACTTTCAGATAGGTTTGTCGAGACATGGTGCCTCCATTTCCCTTGCGGGCTCCATCCGTGGAGGTGAAATAGTGAAGGACTACATTCGACAGTTTTGTTGACCAGGAAATGAGCCTAGCAAATATGGAAAGATAAATATCAAGATGTACATGATATGCCTTTGTGAACACTCCTATTTCCTATCACATATCTAGCTGGCAGCATGAAACTACATGTCGCGAACAGATCATACATGTAGTATGCACTTCAGTCTCTCAAGCCAATTGTGTTCAACTGGGTTGAAGCGGTACTCCTTCATATGAAAGAACAACTGACCAAGATAAAATGTGGAAAGACAAAAAATTTCAGCTATGGGTCGATATTTATCACTTTTGTTTTGGAGTGAGTTCCATTGATGCATCCACAACATGTGACACTAGGATAAGCCGGTCCTAGAGATCCACAGATGCAACAGTGGGTCGAGATGATGGCTAGACATGTTGGTCACTCATCGATCTCATTTTCCACTGCATTCTTTAGTGTTGTCCGAAGACATAATATCTTCATAGAGGAGAATCCTTATGTAAGGATGGATTTTTGCGGAGATCCAGATTTGATTTTACCTGGAACTCAATGGGGTGCTATAGGTAAAATTTTGACCATTCTTTTTATCTTTTGGGGTTTTTTACATATTTTTGTGTTTTTTGATGTTTCCTTTACTAAACTAAATATGTTTTATGTATGTAGATGTAGGTACCATTTGACCAGTGGTTAGTGCACAGTAGGCGGGAAAACCAGTAGAGAGGAATGTCAGGAGAGAAGTCCTTCGGGATTTAGATTTAGTCAAGACTCTTGCTAAGTTGAAGCAGCATGTGGAGGGATTAACTCTTGGGATACCAGATGCCCAGATGGAGGAGTTACATATGAGGCTCCAACACCATACCATTGGTGTGCCTAGCCGTTGGATGAGGCTATTTCACATGATAGCCCAAGCAATGACCTACTATCATCAGCATCACTAGGTTTACTTAGATTATGCTATGTCTGTATACATTTTGAGGTTAGATGACCAATGTGTCTTAGACACAATTTTTGTAAAAAACTCGATATAAATCTATTTTACTTTCAGTGTTTTCCTATGATTGTGTGAAATCCTATTCAATTGTATGATGTGAATTGAAAATCTATCTTTACATATGTTGAAAATGTCTATTTAACACATAATTCACCAAAGAATCAACCAAAGTGTTAAAGTTTCTCGAAATGTGTTGATATTTAATTTAATCAAAATTTCTTTCCAAAAGATGAACTCTAAGGAACATGCGATGAATTACTGGATTTCAGATGGTATAAACGGCAGTAAGCTGTAATATCCCAAAAGGGAGAATGCAGTAATACTTCACACAATATAAGAACTTACAGCAAGATAAACAATAAATCTTAAGACAACATCAGAATTTACAAAGAAGCTAAGTAATTTTATTATATTGGAGAAGAATCAGTTACACCATGTACAAAATATGAGCAGATCTAGCCAAAGAGATGGTCTAGAAGTACCTAGAAAACAAGCTACAATAGGTACAGCGTAACTGGAGAGGCTCTGCAGCAAATATTGCGTTGTCCCTTCAGCAAAATATGAACATATAGTTGCAGGTTGAAAAGGGAAATGCAGATCTACTCAAAACTGGAGCTCAGATGATGCCAAGATTCAAGATCTAGCCAATGTGATGGATTCCCAAGATAACCCAGAAAGAATTTTCCAGATCTGCAACTTTGGAAAATCACCTCCCTAGGATTTGATCCTTAGTCTGCTAGGAAATACAGATCTGAAGCTAGATCTGACAAATAGATGGCTGAAATATGATATCAGATCAGATCTATGCTTGAAGGGCTGATCCCTTCCTCAGATCTATGAGTTAGGAGCTCTAGATCTAGCTTCTCAATCCTCCAATGATGATTGTAGCTGCTGCAACACAACTGCCTCTATAAACTATGTTGTGAGGGAAAGAGAGGCCTTCTTCCTGCTGAAAAATGCTACAATAAACTCCAGGCTGATGGTAATACTGATGGAAATGTGAGGGAATGATCCCTCACAGGATTGCTAGTTGAAATACTAGCAACTTCCTTCCTCCTTTTAGATCTACAAAATGAACAGTGTTATTCCTGAAGGGAATACTGCTGCTAGGAGGTCAATAAATTTTGGCCTGATGCCAGATCTGCAATGAAGCTTTGGGAAGCTGATCTTTAAGCCCAAGGTGATAGGAATAATCCTTCACCATTTCTCTAGCTGAAGTACTGAAGACAACTTCCTCCTTCCAAACTGATCTTCAGAAATCTGCAATTTCTGAGTATGAGTGTTCTGCAAAAAGTAGGAAAAGAGATATGGCACTTGAATCCTGATTTATAATGAAGTACAAAAAATCTTTCTAGAGTTACTCTAAGAAAGAGGTGGGATTCCTGACCAGGAACACCATGTGCTAAACAACACCTACAATCTCTGCTAAACAGCCCAAGAAAGCAGTGGAATGTCACATGACAATTCCAGATCTGAAAAGATCTTACATCAAGAAATAATCAACATGACCTCATCCTTGCCTTCATCTTCTTTATATAACATTTGAGCCTTCCCAAGCCTTGGCCCTCATCTAGAATACGTTGTCACATGTGGGAAAGATCCTCCAAGTTGGACTACGATGTTTGACCAAATCAACCATCATGTCTAGGTGCAATGTACACCTTCCAACAAGTGTGCCTTGTTGGCACCACTTTCTCCATCACTTAATCATGAATGTCCCATGATCTTTTACATATTCAAGATCTTAATTGACTAAATCATCTATGTTTGATCCTTTCAAGATCTTAGTTGATTGTGTGAACCTCCATGATCTATCTCATTAATGAGACAGGTTCTCCAGTTTCATTCACATTAGTAGTTGCTCAACTACCTTGTTATGCGGATATAGGCTAAATTAATCCACATTCACACACACAAAAGTGGATATTTATTCATATTGAGGATTGTGGGTCCCTCCACCCTTTTATTTACTTAATTCATTAAGAAGATCAAGGAATCCAATATTCCAAATATGATGTGAAAATTTGGGAATATTATAGTCCCCCCCTGCAAAATGTTGCTTGTCCTCAAGCAACTCCAAAAGTAGATGCAAAGCCATCTATTCCCCTCCAAATGGCATCCACATAAGGAAGGCTTACTCCATTTGCTGCAAAGGGTTATGCATGTTTGGTTCCAAAGTTGTCTTTTAAAAACATAAAGAATGACTTCTAACTGTATGGTTAGATGTCCTCCTTCCATCATGAAGTACCAAGTGACAACCATATGATGTCCAACATCATCATCAATACATGAGGTGCATAAAATAAGGTGGCTCTATTCACAAAGGAAAAGCCCCATTACACAATACATCCCTCCATCCCATGTTTCATGAATTTGATTGAGCATTGATATGCTCTCATACTTAGCCCTGTTGGCCTTGTTGGATCCAAGCATCATTCCAATGTTATGCAAAAGAAGAAGGGAAGGAGCTATATGGGTAGACAAAGATGTCAAACCATATTCTCCTAAGAGTAACCACCAGAGTAAGGCCCTTTGATACCATCCTCCATCTCCTCCATGTAAGATGGACAAGCCAAACTCCTCCAAAAGCAACCAAAGCAACAAGAGATCTTTCTGCTTTCTCTCCTCCTCATGTGCATCATGAAGAAAAAGAATAATAATTGACATATGGAATGTCACATCAGCCCAATACAAAGAAACATCATCAATGCACATCATGAGAGCATCATGCCAAGATTTACCCAAGACAAAACACATAGACATAGGAGATGTCATGTGGTGGCTAATCTCTCTCAAGTGAAATGAAAATGAGCATGCCTTATTTTGTTGCATTATTTCATTGATACACAAGGCATGAATCAGAAAAATATGAGCTATTGGGTGGTAACCATACTCACCCAAGAGCAGCCAACGTAGCCATGCCTCCTTCTTCATCTCATAAGTGTTCCTCAAGGCATGGATCAAAGAAATAAGAGCCTTTGGGCAGTGACAAGAACCTCCCAAGGGAAACCAACGTATCCAAGCTTGTTGTCCCATATAAATTTGCAAGTGGTCATGCAACCCCTTGCTTATCTTCCTCATCCACTCATCCCAAGATGGAAGATGAGTGATGTGTTGCATAATCATGGTATCCTCCCTTTGTAGAATACCATCTTCCCCAAAATGATGAATAACTTTGCACTCCATGAAATGTTGAAGTGCACCTCCAATGAGATCTCTAAATGAGACCTTCTTCTCATCCATGGCCTCCCAAAACCAATGAGGTTATGGATCTGCTGTAGGTAGAAGTTTCTCTTTGAGCTGTGAGATGCTCATTGAGAAAGTGTTATCAAGAAAGGAGAAAAGGTTTCTCATATCTAGATGTCTACCATTCATCATATTTTCCTCCATTGCTTCATGAGTGAAGCTACCTTCATAATTCTCCAAGAATAATGGGGCCTCATCATTATCACTGCTTCTAAGTGATAGTGCGGTAGATCTACAAAGTAATACATAAACTGTCTCAAAGAAAGGTACAATATTGATCTCACAACTAGTCATTGTACAAAGGATTATGCTCATCCCTTCTTCTAAAACTCTACACTTCAACTCAAGAGGTTGAATGTATTTCATCCATGAAAAACTGGGATATATTTTCATCTCGTCCTTGATTAGATCAAGGGTCCTCTGCGCTGTGATATGTTGCTGCTCCAAATCAGTACCATGTTCTAACCCTTGGTTATGCATTGGCCCTAATGGCATTTCCCCATAAGTTTTAATAATATCTACTGAAACAATAGGTGATGAATGTGTATGCATACCTTGGATCAACTGATATGTGGGAACCTCTTGACAGAACACAATAGTTCCTCCAACTGAGACAATAGTGCCTCCAACTGCTGGTAAGAGTGATGGCTGCTCTTCTCCAAGTGTATCAGTGCTGGAATTCTCCTCCTCCTCCTCATGCATCTCCTGAGTCATGCATGGGACTCTATGTGTCAAGGGCTCAATACTATCTTGCAAAGATGCAAAATTCTCTTCTTTGGATGCAATTACTTCTGCAGCTGGTGGTGAATGTAGTGACTTCTTGTCTAGAGTGACAAGATTGACAACCCTCTCCTTAGGAAATGTCTCTTTTTGGCACATCTCTGTCTTCTTCACATCAAACTTATTTCTCAACTTATGAAAGAAATCTGAATATTTAGTCACCTTTGCATGCTCCATGTGACAAAACCACCAATCATTGGCTTCATCTAAAAGATGAAGTGCTGCAATTTGAACAGCTTCTACTTTAGCTACAGGATGTAGTCTGAAAAATGCATCTAACTCTCTCCTCCAAGACTTAACAGTGCTTGAGGAGAATCCATCAAATGTAGGCAAATAGAATCTATTATGCCTCTTTCTTATATTGATTCTATAGGATCCTCTTTCTTCTTTGATCTTGAAGAATTGTTGGAGAGTTATTTTATCCTTGAATGCTCTAGACTGTGCTTTGTACTCTTTGAGATATAGACTGAGAGTCTCATGAGTCTCAGGTTCATTACTTCCTTCATTTATACACCCTTCACCTTCTCCAAAGAAAGTGGGCATAGGGGATCTGTGAGGAGATCTAGGATTCTCATGTTTTCTTCTTTGCTGATAGGAAGTGCTGGGGCCTTCCTCATCACATCTTCTTCTTGGATCTTCTTTCTGCCTTTCCTCTTTAATTTGATAGACCTCCTTGGAGATTTCTGGCACAGATCTAAAGAAATGAGTGGTAGAATTTTCTTCCTCCATGATATATCTCACCTATTTGCTTCTTCTTTAGATGCAAAAGATGAAGTGTCCACAAGCTGAGCCAAATATCATGCTTTGATACCACTATAATATCCCAAAAGGGAGAATGCAGTAATACTTCACACAATATAAGAACTTACAGCAAGATAAACAATAAATATTAAGACAACATCAGAATTTACAGAGAAGCTGAGCCATTCTATTATATTGGAGAAGAATCAGTTACACCATGTACAAAATATGAGCATATCTAGCCAAAGAGATGGTCTAGAAGTACCCAGAAAACAAGCTGCAATAGGTACAGCGTAACTGGAGAGGCTCTGTAGCAAATACTGCGTTGTCCCTTCAATAGAATATGAACATATAGTTGCAGGCTGAAAAGGGAAATGCATATCTACTCAAAATTGGAGCTCAGATGATGCCAAGATTCAATATCTGGCCAATGTGATGGATTCCGAAGATAACCCAGAAAGGATTTTCCAGATCTACAACTTTGGAAAATCACCTCCCTAGGATTTGATCCTTGGTCTACTGGGAAATACAGATTTGAAGCTAGATCTAACAAATATATGGATGAAATATGATATCATATCAGATCTATGGTTGAAGGGTTGATCCCTTCCTCAGATCTATGAGAGCTCTAGATCTAGCTTCTCAATCCTCCAATGATGATTGCAGCTGCTGCAACACAACTGCCTCTAGAAAATTGCGCTGTGAGGGAAAGAGAGGCCTTCTGCCTGCTGAAAAATGTTGCAATAAACTCCAGGCTAATGGTAATACTGATGGCAATGTGAGGGAATGATCCCTCATAGGATTGCTAGCTGAAATACTAGCAACTTCCTTCCTCCCTTTTGATCTGTAAGGTGGACAACGTAATCCTTGAAGGAAGTACTGCTGATTGCTTTGGAGGTCATAGGGTACAGCTTTGATGCCATATACGAAATGAAGCTGCGGGAAGCTAATCTTTAAGCCCAAGGTGATAGGAATAATGAACGGCGTTATTCCTTGAAGATGCAACGCTGCTACTCTCAAGGCTTCTTCTTCTTAAACTTGATGCAGCTGAAAGCATGTGTCAAGATTCCTTACCCAAGACTTGGCTAAGTCTTTAGGTGATCCATAAAAAGTAGGTAGAGAGAATCTACCCAAAGTGTGTTGCATGCACCCTTTCCTTCTACTGTAGCTACTAGATATTTCTTCTTTGAGTTGACAGAAATATGGGAAACTGAGATGCATTTTGAATCTCTCTGATAGAGACTCATATTCTTGGAGATAATCACCAAGAGATGCCTCCTTTGGTGTTCCTCCTTTTCCTCCTTTCTTTGACAAGAAAACAGGCATGCTACAACGTTGTAGATTAGATTGTGTGGCTGAATGCTCACACACATCAGATGAAGTAGTGGGGCTTCCTTCATGTGCAAACCTCTCCAAGATATCTGTTGATTTTTCATTCCTCATTCCCCTGATTTCATTTTCCAGCTCATGCATAGTTTGTAACAGAGTTTTTGAAAACTCTCTATCTTTCAATCTTCTAGATAAAGGGTTTGGACCCTTTACTTCTGTGTCTTCAGTGTAACTAAAATTCTTCATCAGTTTTTTCTTTCCATGAAAAGACATATTGGCTCTTCAATAAGCAAAGCACATGTTGTTCCAAGATAGTTGGTTCGATTCCACTGTAATATCCCCAAATAGGGACTTCTAGTAAGGCATGCCTGAAAAATGCATTTTTAGGAATGTATGCTACAGCACTAGAAATCAACCCTTGGATCCCTTATATCTAATAATATAAGACCAAATTCCAAGAGGAGATTAGAAACAAATCAAACTAGGTGGGTTAAACAGATCTCCCACACCTAGTATGGCTTGAAAACTGCCCAAAGAAGGGACTGTAGAAATACAAAGTAAAACTACCCAAAAAATAACGCAGTTTTAGATGAAAGTAATAAGAGACCAATATGATAGCTCAAAAATAGCTTATACAATGGTAAATCATATTTACAATGTGGCCCAATCAATGTACAAGAGAAATATGGAAGACTTTCATGAGAAAAACCCTCTAAAAGAGGTGTTGCAACAATATACTTCACTGCAAAGCCTTGACAGCGTTATTTTTATGAACATATAGCAGCTATAAGTTACAACTTAGATCTAGAATAGATATTTGTACAAAATATTAGATCTATATCATATCTGTACACTAGACTGTCTCTATTTTACATACCCCTTGGGGTTTTCAACAGAATGTGAAGCATATGGAGTAGATATGAGATTTCATGCAGCAGATCTGCAGATTTCTATAGAATTCCTGAAGCTTATACAGGATTATTCAAATCAGATCTGAATATGACATGGATAAGAACATAAATCCATGGATCACCACAGTGAGAGACAAGTTTGTTGGGTTTTTGTTATATTCTTTCCACGACTAGTCATGCGCGGGGGGGTAACAGGGGGGTGATATCCCCCCCTGTACATTGCGTTGGGAGTAACATACGGGGGGTCACGGGGGGGGGGTAGTAGCCCCCCTCTTCGGGGTTCGGGGCACTGCCCCGAGAAATTTTTTTTGGTCCTTATTTTTCGATGGGTGGCCCTACCCATGGTTTTGTGCATGAGTTTGCACATGGTTTTGGGGCATGATGGTTTTCGGCCACTGGTATTTTGTAGATCCGATTCAAGGGAACTACGGTTATATTCTAATCAAGGGTTAATGGATTGGGGTTTATGTATGCTTTGGCATGTATATATATGTGTTGTAACACTAAAAGGAAAATAATGAAAAATCAAGTTGGTTGTCCTGATTTGGGATCCAGGGGGAAATCTCTGTGTTTATCTGTTTTATGTTTTATGCTCTCGCTATTGTTTATTTTATTTTTTAAGATTCATTAGTAGATAATTTATGTACAGGGTTAAAACCTACAAAGTTCTCATCACTAGAGATCACTCCTCAAATGTTGCCAAAACTCCCTGCAACTTTCCTCTTGCAGATAACGCAGTCCTGGAAGACAAACTACGTTGTAGACTTGATGAACAGTTTGGCCCGATGCCAAGGTATGGATCTGGAGCTCTGATGATCCAATACACTCTTGCCAATGGGATAGAATACTTTCCCAGTGAAAAGAGGCACTAGAATAGCTTAGATCTGAACAGATCTAGCCTCCACTTGCTACAGCTTACAAATACAACCAAACCCTCAACAGGATCTACGTTGTAATTGGAAGTAGAAGCTTGGCCAAATGCCTGATAGTGGACAAGAAATGCAAGACTCTTCCAAGAGGCCTCTCAAGGAAAGAGGTGGGATTCCCGATCAGGAAAACCCAAGTGCTAAACAACACTATTCTCAGCTAAACAGCTAGAGAATGAGAAGTGTCTAAATAGACAAATCCTTTCAAGACAGTATGTTCAAAAACCTTCTTCTGTTGTTCTCCTCTTTCTTTTATAAGATGAAAGCCTTGAAAACCCCTAAACCACCTCAAAGTTTTAGCTCATTTCACATGTGTAGCCTCCAACTAGATTTGCGTTGTGCATCTAGGAGGTACATTGTATCTGGACAGCATTGTGGATTTGGTCCTCTTGACCCAATCAATTGTCACAATCCCTTTCACACATAAGGGGGTTTTATTTAGGCATCCCAGATTTAGCCTTGTTCACATGGGAATTGATTTATTTTGTTGTTATAGGAGTTTATTTTATCCTCCTTTACAATTTTATTCTTGCAACAATAAAAAGAAACAAAATTGTACATTCCTATTAGCTTGGGCTAATTAGGAATATTACATTCCTCCCCTCCAAAATGTTGTTTTTCCTCAAGCAACTGATAAGGTGAGTGCTGCAACTCGTCTCCTCCTCCATTGGTGTCACAATCAAAGGATAAGCTTCTCTCATAAGCTGAGTGATAACCAAACCATCCATCCATGACTTGTTCCAACAAGGTTCTCATGAGACACAAATAGTTCATCTCATAATAAGACAATGGATCATAGGAAACAAACATGGTTTGCCCAATGTTCTCCCTGAAATATGAGATATAAATTACATGGGGAGTAGCCATTCCATATGGCTCATGCATTCCTTCCTTCCTTCCTCCATACATCCCTATGAAAAGTAAAAGTACATCATCCATATAGGAAATCAAAACAATGTACATACAAACAGAAATTTCTGCATATGGAGGTGGGTCATAGTCCCACGTGTGGAACTAGCACAGAGCATCTCCTGCCTGCATCAGATCTAGATATGGTAAGTGGTTTTCCCACCACTTACTTGTTTCCCAAGTCATCTCACTATTGTTGAAGGTGAGAGATATGTTTGGTGCTTTTGGGAAGCACCCATCATGAAAGTAAATCCCCCTTTGCACATCAAGGGAGGGGCCAAATTCAGAATTTTTAGTGGCCCACAATTGCCATGAGATTTACATGATATATTGCCCCTTTTAGGAGTCATGGCCTGCATAAAAATGGTAAAAGAACATGTACAATCAGAAAATAAAACTTGCTTTACATGAACATATCCTTTACCAACAAGGTCTTTCATACACATGGAGTTGTGCATGGATCTTTCTCCTCTTTCCAAAGAAGGAAGAGATGACTGAAATGACTCTTGTAGAGAGTCCCATGGCTGCCCCAACTCCACATAGCTCATGCATTCTTGAAAATGATGATATAGTTCCTCTTTCAAGCCTTCCCAATCAAAGCTCCTCATGATGATGTTGTAGATCCTCATGGAATACATCTGGCTGAAACATAACTCTTTGTGTGCATCTTGTAGTATCTTATGCTTGAGCTTAGAAGCTCTAGACAAAAATATTCTACCATGATGATAGATGACTTCTCTTTGGACTAAGTAGCCCTCTTCATGCAGCTGGTCATCAAGTATCATACATGTGTGAATATCTTTGGAATAATCCACTAACAGTTGGGACCTCCAATACAGATCTACACTTCTCAACAATTACAGCATTGATGATGCATCAACCAAAGTGTCTGTCATTTTGCTGATCCTTCCCTTGACATCTCCTATGCCAATGGTGTTTGTTGGAAGGTTGTTCCTTCCCTTCTTCTCCTCCCACAGTGCAGGATCATAAAGGAGAGTGGGTGATGATGACAGGGGAAAAATATTTCCCTCCTCCTTGAGCTTACCCAAGTCTCTCGGCGTTGTAGCTTTGTCTTCAAGTGCTCCAATCCCTCCTGGATCTAAGTTTGGAGTAGCAAATTCTGAGGTCTTCCCCACAAAATCTGTATCAGGTGGCCTCCAAGGTGGTTTTCCACTAGATAATGAGATTTCAGGAACCTTTCTCATAGGCATGATAGATGATATCCTCATGTCCCTGCTTCCACTGTGCAATTTCAATTATGTTTTATGTGTGGAAGTCTCATGAAATTTGGAGACCCCTCTTAGTGGTGTAAGAGTGCCTCTGATTGGAGCATTTGATCCATTCTTTTCTGATAGTGGATCACCTTCTACTATGTTAACATTGTGATCCCTCCTTTGTTTTGTCTCATTGCCTTTTAGCAAAGACACATGTTGTGCATGTCCTCCATATGGAATATCCTTAAGAACTCCTTGCGAAGATGAAAGAGCCCCACTAGTGGAAGCCATTGCTTCATCTCTATCTCTAAAGGAAAATAGATCTCTTCGTGCTGTCACAGCACTGGAGGATCTTCTCTTCTCTTTCTCTCCCTTCTCCTCATCATTGGAGAATGCTTCACCATTAAGAGATCCTTTTTCTTGATCTCTCACTGAGGAAGGAATACTCATGTCTTCTCTTTGAGAAAAGAGACCTTGCTGAAGTGGGGCTTTTGCCTCTGGAAAATTGTGCAGCAGCTCTTCAACCCTTTCAGCAATGTTCAAGGCTGGAGTTGGCTCCATGGAATCTTCCAACTTATGCAAAAATTCAGATTTCTTGGACTTGATTTTATTTTCCCAAGAAGTCTCAGAATGTCTCACATCAAATCTTTTCACTAGTCTCCTAGTGAACTCTGCATAAGAAGAGATATTTCTCCCTTTCAAGGAAGAGGACTTAAATAGCCACTAAGCATAATCCTTTCCTCGAAGATGCAGCACTGCTACTCTCAAAGCTTCTTCTTCTGACACTTGATGTAGGTGAAAGTATGTGTCAAGCTTCCTTACCCAAGACTTGGCTGAGTCTTTAGGTGATCCATCAAAAGTAGGTAGAGAGAATCTACCCAAAGTGTGCTGCATGCACCCTTTCCTTCTACCGTAGTTGTTAGATCTTTCTTCTTTGAGTTGACAGAACTCTGGGAAACTGAGATGAATTTTGAATCTCTCTGATAGAGACTCATATTCTTGGAGATAATCACCAAGATATGCCTCCTTTGGTGTTCCTCCTTTTCCTCCTTTCTTTGACAAGAAAGCAGGCATGCTACAACGTTGTAGATCAAATTGTGTGGTTTAATGCTCACACACATCAGATGAAGTAGTGGGGCTTCCTTCATGTGAAAACCTCTCCAAGAGATCTGTTGGTATTTCATTCCTCATTCCCCTGATTTCATTTTCCAGCTCATGCATAGTTTGGAACAGATTTTTTGAGAACTCTCTCTCTTTCAATCTTCCAGATAAAGGGTTTGGACCCTTTACTTCTGTGTCTTTAGTGTAACTACACTTCTTCATCATTCTTTTCTTTCCATGAAAATACATATTGTCTCTTCAATAAACGAAAGCACGAGCTGTGCCAAGATAGTTGCTTCGATACCACTGTAATATCCCCAAATAGGGACTGCTAGCAAGGCATGCCTAAAAAAATGCATTTTTCAGGAATGTATGCTACAGCATTGGAAATCATCCCTTGGATCCCTTAGATCTGATAATCTAAGACCAAATTCCAAGAGGAGATCAGAAACAAATCAAACTATGTGGGTTAAACAGATCTCCCACACCTAGTATGGCTTGAAAACTTCCCAAAGAAGGGACTCCAGTAATACAAAGTAACACTGCCCATAAAATAACGTAGTTTTAGATGACAGTAGTAAGAGACCAATATGATAGCTCAAAAATAGCTTATACAATGGTAAATTAGGTTTACAATGTGGCCCAATCAATGTACAAGAGAAAGATGGAAGACTTTCATGAGAAAAACCCTCTAAAATAGGTGATGTAACAATATATTTCACTGCAAAGCCTTGACAACGTTATTTTTATGAGCATCCAGTAGTTGTAGGTTACAACTCAGATCTAGAAAAGATCTGTGTACAAAATATTATATCTATATCAAATCTGTACACTAGACTATCTCTATTTTACATACCCCTTGGGGTTTTCAGCAAAACATGAAGCATATGGAGTAGATCTGAGATCTCATGCAGCAGATCTGTAGATTTATGTAGAATTCCTTAAGCTTATACAGAAGTATTCATATCATATCTTAATATGACATGGATAAAAATAGAAACCCATCGATCACCACAGTGAGAGACAAGTTCTCATCACTAGAGATCACTCCTCAAATGTTGCCAAAACTCCCTGCAACTTTCCTCTTGTAGATAACGGAGTCCTGGAAGAAAAACTGTGCTATAGACTTGATGAACAGTTTGGCCTGATGCCAAGGTATGTATCTGGAGCTCTGATGATCCAATACACTCTTGTCAATGGGATAGAATACTTTCCTAGTGAAAAGAGGCACTAGAATAGCTTAGATGTGACACTGGGATTAGCTGGTCCTAGAGATCCACAGATGCAGTGGTGGGTTGAACTAATGGCTAGACATGTTGGTTAGTCATCAATCTCATTTTCCACTGCATTCTTTAGTGGGGTCTGAAGACATAATATCTTCATAGAGGAGAATCCTTATGCAAGGATGGATTTTTGCGGAGATCCAGATTTGATTTTACTAGCTGGCACTCAATGGGGTGCTATAGGTAAAATGTTGACCATGTTTTTTTACATTTTGGGGTTTTTTACATATTTTTGTGTTTTTTGATGTTTCCTTTACTAAACTAAAGATGTTTTATGTATGCAAATGCAGGTACCATTTGACTAGTGGTTCATGCACAGCGGGCGGGAAAATCAGTAGAGAGGAATGTCGAGAGAGTGGTCCTTTAGGATTTGGATTTAGTCGAGACTCTTGCTGAGTTGAAGCAGCATGTGGAGGGATTGACTTTTGGGATACCAGATGCCCGGATGGAGGAGTTACCTATGAGGCTCCAGTGCCATACCATTGGTGTGCCTAGCCGTTGGATGAGGCTATTGCACATGATAGCCCAAGCAGTGACCTACTATCATGAGCATCACTAGGTTTACCTAGATTATGCTATGTGTGTATACATTTTTAGGTTAGATGACCAATGTATCTTAGACACAATTTTTGTAAAAAACTCGATATAAATCTATTTTACTTTCATTGTTTTCCTATGATTATGTGAAATCCTATTCAATTGTATGATGTGAATTGAAAATCTATCTTTACATATGTTGAAAATGTCTATTTAACACATAATTCGCCAAAGAATCAACCAAAGTGTTAAAGTTTCTCGAAATGTGCTGATATTTAATGTAATCAAAATGTCTTTCCAAAAGATGAACTCTAAGGAACATGTGATGAGTTACTGGATTTCAAACAGTATAAACAGCAGTAAGCTGTAGTACGACGAGCTGTGAGTCCACCTGATGATGATACAGCGAATGCCATGTGAAATGGAATCAAAGAGTAGTTCAATCAACCCGCTATACTCAGCGATATTGTTGGTCGATCGACCAATACAAATCCCTTGGAAACTCACTAACTCGCCACTTGGAGCAAAGATGGCCCATGCTGCAGAGGCTAAATTTGGAGTACTACGACTAGCACCATTGGCATATCCAAAAAATGGTTCCAAAGATTATGACATCTGGAAAAAATACAAAACAGATTACTAACCACATGAAAAACTCTAAAAGACACACTGCTACACACACACAATCAAAGCATATAATACAATGTTTACTACGCAAAATTAGGCATAGTAACGTTTAAGATATAACCCATTTCGAGGCTGTGAAAATGGAATCCCATCATAATCTACCAACACATAGGCACCCTTGGCCAGAATGCGCTTGACAATGTAGGGGTCATGCCATAGTGGTTCAAATTTCCTTGTTCCTATCTTATCATCTTCCTGATCATAAATCAAGACCAGCTCTCCTTTCAAGAAGGTGCGAGGCTTGACATTGCATTCATATTGCACCTTAATTCGTCTCTTATGCGCTTCATTGGCCAATGTGGATTCACGACACGTTTCATATATATGGATGAGATCTAAAAGCGTGCCTCTTCTTCAGAAGTGTCAGGTAGTAGGTCAATCGCAAGTTTCAATGATGGTATTTCGCATTGTATCGGTAAGATAGCTTCCAAACCATACCCCAGTTGAAAGGGAGTAAATCTAGTTGCATTTCTCACCGAGGTTTGATATGCCCACAAAACCGAGTACATGATCAAATTCCAGTTTCGTTTATGAACCCCAATCATGAGTTGACACACACCCTTAAGAATCCTTTTTATAGCTTCAATTTGTCCATTATCTTGCAGATAATAAGGGGTAGAAATATCATGTGACAGTCCTAACTTGGCAATCAACTCATCCATCATGTGATTGCAAAAAAAATTTCCATGATCTGTGACTATGGCTTGTGGTACACCAAATCGTGTAACCACATGGTTAAAAAAGAACAATGCAGGTTCTTGTCCCATGTTGTTGAATGTAGGCATCACCTCAGACCACTTGGTAAAATAGTCGAAGGTGACAATAATATACCCATTCCCCCCAGCCAAGCAGGGTTTACATGTCATGAATTCAATGTTCCATTGTGCAAATGGTCCAATAATGACGATAGGATGCATTGGTGCTGGTGGAAAGTTGGTTTTACAATCAAATATTTGGCAATCATGACAACTTCTAACCGCAATAATGCAGTCGCGAAATATGGTAGGCCGAAAGTAACCAGCACAGAGAATCTTCTACGCGGTAGCATAGCCAGAAAAACTTCCACCACATGCATCAGAATGGAAATCATTTAAAAAAAATTCAGCTTCCTCATGCGTGAGGCACCTACGTAAAATAGTATCGACACCGCGATGATAAAGTGTATCGTTGACAATCAGATAATATTTGGCTTGGTATCGAATACATCACTATTGTGAGCGAGAGGTATTGGGCCGAAAATTTTGGTTGTGGAGATAGATGATGAAATATCCATAACACGGGTCAGATGACTCGATTAGAAACAAAGACTCGTCCAGAATTGATGGTTTTGTAATAGGATCAGTGCTACTCGAAGGAAGGTTACATATAAGCTCAGCAAACACCAAAGACTTCTTTGACTTGGATTTGATATATTCCAAATCAAATTCCTATAAAATGACGATCCATTTTTAATATTTCCCCCCAGCAATTAACGTGACATAATTTATGTCATAGGGTTGCAATCCAAAATGACAATGGTATTTTGGAGTAGGATATAATGGGGAAATATTTGTAGAGATTGAACGGCTGCCAAAGTGACCTTCTCAACGTATGTGTACTTAAATTTTGTATCATTG
The DNA here is from genome assembly GCA_034641835.2 of Pinus albicaulis. Taxonomy (NCBI): domain Eukaryota; kingdom Viridiplantae; phylum Streptophyta; class Pinopsida; order Pinales; family Pinaceae; genus Pinus; species Pinus albicaulis. The sequence continues at coordinate 71,376 of JAXQQM020073411.1, read as the reverse complement.
AGATTAAGAATCAAATAATATATTGGATGTTCAATCCCATCTTCTTCTTGGACTAAAACCATAGCGATGGTTGTATCTACAGCGGCGAGATATAGGAAATAATCACTCTGATAATTTGGGGGATAGATTAATGATGCTCAAATCAGGGTATCTTTAAGAACACCAAAGGAAGCTTGTGAAATCTTATCCCAATGGAAGGGAATCCCCTTTTTCAAGATTCGAGTAAATCCTTTATCCTTTTCGACGTAGTTACGAATGAACCTCCTTATAAATTTAGCCTTCCCTTGGAATCTCTGTAACTGAAGCAGATTGGAAGGAGCAGGAAAATCAAGAATAACCTGGACCTTCAATGGATCAAGCCAAATTCCATCTTTCGACACAACAAATCCAAGCCAATGACCAGAACCAACACAAAACGCACATTTTTTTTGATTGAGGCGTATTCTATAGTGAAAACATCGTAAAAATATCTCTCTCAGATGTAGCAGGTGGTCAGCTCGTTTCCGTGAATGTGCAAGTAAGTCATCCAAATATAGTTGAAATATGTGCTTGATGTCATGAAAATCATAATTAATTTCCCTCTAGAATATTTCCCTAGCATCCTTTAAAACAAAAGGGAGCTTTTGATAAGAAAATGTGCCCCAGGGACAGATAAAAATAGTTTTATATTGGTCCTTTGGGCGAATATTAATTTGATTGTAACCAGAGAATCCATCCATGAAAGAAAATATTTCACATCCTTCACATTCATCAATAATTTGGTCGATAAAGGGAGTGGGATAGTTGTCTTTCAGACAAGTATTATTAACATCCTGATAATAGACACACACTCTAACTTTCCCCTATTTCTTCATGACCAGAACAATGTTAGAAACCCAATCGGTAAGCGGAACAGGGTAAATGAATCTAGCACGCAAAAAAATTTCAACCTCTGCTTTAATGGAAACAAATTTATTAGGTTGAATAGGATGAAGACACTATTGCATCGACTTGACATTAGGATACATTTTAATCTCATGTTCAATAATGTTGGATTCGATACCTGGCATCTCCTCATATGACCAAGAAAATGCATCTCGAAATTCACGAAAAAGAGTGCGGTAATTGTCAAGTTTAGATGGAGAACAAGACACACTAACATGAATGTTTTCTACAATACCAGGTTTGGTTGAAATATCGATAGAAATCATTTCTTCTATATTTGATGGGTTTCGCTCAGAATCGACGACGTGGATAGGAATAGAATTTGTCAAGAAATCAACGACTGTAGGGTGATATAGTTCAGATGGATTATCTTCACTGTCATATGGAATATGGGATCGTTGATGTGATTCTTCCCATGGTTCTTCTTCTAACATCATGGATTTCATAACGCACTCATTAGACTAGAATACATGTGAAAAAGGATCATAAGTACCAAAATCCAAAGAATGATCAACCCAAATAGTCGGTGACAAGGGATTTGGATTGGCCGCATAAGCCAAGAAAATTGATTGCTATGCTAGCTCAATTGGACTTGGTGGCATGATGTCACCCAACCTATCTACTTCAGATTCATTGGGAATCTTCCTTAAGTCAGATGAAGTGGAATATATCATATTGCAGGTCTCTATATCAGCGATTTCCGCCAATGTCGCAGGCGACGGTAACGAAAAGGTGCCCATTAGGGAAGGATCCTTAAAGATTCCTACACCAATTTTCTAAAGAGAAGGTGGATGTCTGTGAGAAAATGGAACACTTCCAGTTTCCTGAGAACTAGAGGTGAAGAAAGAGAGTTGATCAATGGCTGTGATACTTTCTTTATGGGGAAAAATGATCATACGAAAGTAAGTAGATACTAATGCAGCCATAGCATAAACCATGATCTTCCAAGTAATATTTTGTAGTCAATGGGTCCATCAATGACCTCAACTTAAATAGTAAATGATTTTCCCCTTAGTTCTACTTGCAGGTTACTAAGAATTCCACAAGGCTTATATCTACGACCGTCAAAAGATTTCAACGTCGTAGGTGATTGTGACAAATTCGGCGAGCCAAGTGACTTACAGCAACTCATTGACATGATACAAGTAGATGCACCTTCATGAATGATAGTGAGATGAATGAGGATATTTAGGACATGTACTTGAATCAATAATTATAGTTGTACTGGTAATTGTGGCACATAGCCTACGTGATTAAAGACTACAAGATTTAAATCCGTTAGATCGATTCCACCAATCACGGACAAAAAAGCCTGCTTCTGGGAGGGACATTTCTGAAGAACCTCAAGCGTTGACATAGTAGAAGGTGACTGAGCTAGGTCTTCCACTACATTATAATTTTGAGCTGCATGAGCTCAAGGGTTGACTGCTGATTTATTAACTACTCTCTTTGGTGGCTTTATTGTTAACTCTGGAAGGATAAGGTGTTGATCCAAGTCATATGAGGTTGAAGTCGAAGTGGTAGGTTGATATGTGGCCTGACCATGTGACGAAAACAATGGATGATTGTAATATTTACTTCAATTCGACACCAAAACATCATTTTTGGGCTTAGTGGCGAATAGCATAAGCACTTGTGAACTAGAAGTGGGATCCGTAGCAACCATATGTGTTTCCGGGTTCGGAAAAGGATTTATCAACATTGCAGATGTGGTGGAAGTCTTAAGAAGCTTTGGGACTTCTTAGCAGTGAGGAAAATCTCGCGTAAAATTCTCCTCATTACATATCAAGCAAGGGTAACGAGGTTTCTGAAAAGAACCGGATGAATCAGATGATTTTTCCTGTGGGGGTGAATTTGATTTCTTCTTATCTTTTCCATTCTTCCTATTTCCAGGTTGCTTTTCACTTTTTACTTTATTAGATGACACGGCATGGATTTCAGAAGAAGATGCAAGATTAGATGTAATAGGGTTTTGATTTGAAACAGAACCTGTAGGACCAGTTAGTCGACTTGCTACCAGATCGCTAGCAGAACCATTCACACCATCGCCAGCATGAATGTCCTGACTAGATGGAGCAGGAGGAACAGTAAAATTTGTTCACGGAACATTTGGAATATTTTCATAGAGCGTGCCAAACTAAGTGTAAATAAAATCCAGATACTGGGCACGAGTAATTACTTTCTCTTCAGTGACAACACCGCCTTTGGCCACATCCTCGGTGATAGATGGCAACAAGGACTTAATAAACCACTTAGCTAAAAGCTGTTCACGAAAAAATGTTTTAACCATTTGACGACGATGATGCCACTCATGCATATGATCCGATATATAAGTAACAGTGGTCTGTTTAAAGCTGGTCAAAATTTCGGTTCCAGTTTCATATCTAATGGGTAGCTGGAAGTGGGTTAAAAAAGTAGTGGCTAAAGCTGTAACTTTATCAAACGAATCTTGTGGTAATTCAATATACCACTTCGAAGTCGGACTAGTAAGAGTTCGCTGAAAAAGACACAATCTAACAAAATCATCATTTAATGAATTAGATGAACACCATAAATGATAAGTCATGACATTCATAGACGGGTCTTCTCTAGAATTTCCATTGAATTTTGGAATGCCCGAGGGTAATTTATGAGGAATCACCGGCCACCAAGGTAAATAATGAATGGGATCATTGGTGAGCTGGTTTAAATCAGGTAACTCTAATGTTGCAACAAACGGAAACTATTGATTAAGGTCGGATTGAGAATAACCAGGATAAGATGGAATCGCCTGGGCAATAGGTCTTTGCATACCAACAAATGGATTATGCTTTTGGTAACCCAGATAGGGGTAGGCTTGTTGACCAGGACCTGGATAAGCTTGATACTGTGGGAATGGTTGTTGTGGCTGCCATGGTATCTGATAAAACGGTTACCTGCCAGGATAATTCGGACCTGGTTGTGAATATGTAGGGCCAGTAGAAGCCTAGGACAAAGGTAAACTAGCCTATGGTTGTGAAATTCCTGATACATATGATTGATGAATATGAGCCTGGGAAGACGAAGTTTGTAGACCCAAAAATTGAGGGTTAGGGGTTGAATGACCCACTTGGGCAGACTGATCAACATCCATAGAATAAATAATAGGCGTATTAGGCACCGATGCAACAGGTTGAAATGGTTGATATTGATACACAACCGTTTATGGTTGAACATGCAAGGTAGGTTTCCATTGGAAAACAAGCATTCTAACATATGATTACCTAAATATGACGGATTACTGCCATATGGAACAAACATCTATGGCCCCGCAGCATATGGATTATAAGGATATTGCACATACTGAATTTTCATATGATGGGTATCCAACAGATACTGGATAAGATGGATGGTAATTGGATGGACCATCCTGATATTGAGTTGATGATGTCAATAAAGGATCAGGCCATTCAGTACTCGTAAGAGATGAAATAGATAGAATTGCATATGATGACATGGGCGAAGTCCATGGACTAGAGGAGACAATAGAGTAGGTTCCATTTAAAGCCTGGTAACCAAGTGGGACGAACAGACCTCCATAAATATGAGACTCTGGTGTCGTCGAAAACACAAAATATGAAGCAACAATAGATTTTTTCATAGATGTAACAGATGGTACGCTCTGGGATGTTGTCTCTGCCATGGTTAAATAAACCATCAAATACTCTAACTAATCTATGGGAACTTGAGAGTGAAAAGGATCAACAGGAGAAGAGTAGGTCAAACGAGGAAAAGACTGATATAAATGAATCCCTGAACCAAAATGAGTGGGATTTGAAGGGGTTGTCTCTTCCTGAAGTTCTTCCCCTATCAAAATCAAACCAAGTGGAATCACTTCACCGTCAGGCTCGAGATAAATTTCAGGCAGTAAACTCTATGGTAAAGAGGAAGACTCGAGTGTTATGGATGACTGAGGATTAGAAAGTTGCACCAAAAAAACTTCTTGTTGTTCGACTTCGGGATCAAGTTGTTCTGGTAAAATAAAAATGCGTTCAGGATCGACTTCCAGTTGAACAAGCTTGGGTTCTGGATTTACCATTTCACTGGATTGAATTTCAGTGTCCTCAGGTAACTGTGAGGGTTTTATCTCAACTGTAGCAGATAAACTAGGATCAGTCGAAATGACTTGAGACTTAGTACTCAAAGGATCATATGTCCCTGGTATATCAGATGATGTAGCACCAAGAGTTCCAAAGGTACCGGACTCGTTAGGATGAGCGTGCCTTCACCTACTAGGTGTAGATTTTGGCAGTAACAGTGTTTTATTCACTTTCCTACACGAACGACGGGGAAAGGGTTGATCTTCTTCCATGATTGCTAATTGATTTTATACAAAAAATAAATAAACAAAAAGAGGGTAATCCAAGGCAAAAGGTTTACCAAGCAACTATGAACTGCAATATACCACCCCAGTAAACCAAGGAAATATGTACATGCAGGAAATCTCCCTGAATGTTATGTTCGGTGTATCACAGGTACAAGGCAGCCAACTCGGTTACCCATGGATGGTAAGCAACCTAAATTTGTCCTCCCAAATATACACGAAGGTACGTGGAGGCCCAATCCATATTAGCATTGTCTAATGTGAAACCGCACAGTGAGAGCATCCCCTTATACTTTTCTTACTAGAACACCGCTCGATATACCCGAAAGTACGTGGAAGAGCTCTGATATGCTTACGTATGTGGAATGAGGTATCACACTCTGAATGTATCGCAGAAAATTAATGACAGCTGAATTTTTAACGATGTCGGAACACATCTTCTAGCCTAGACCTCTAAATGTTATCGTTAATGTTACAATGATTCCTTAGATAAATTCATATAAATTTTATGTTGATATTGCTTATCATTTTTTCCTTCAGGTTCACTGGAGATGTATTTAACATTCCTAGAATGCTATTAGAATGATAAGCATTATTTTTTTAATTGATTTTCGACAATGAAAAACTAGCTACAAGGGATAGAGAAATCAGATTGTATGCAATCAACAATGAGCACATCTAAATGCAATTTCCCTAAACCATTCCTAAGCAGCACTCACAATCCCTATATGAAAATGTGTGTTTTTCTTTTCAATATCTTTTAAGTTTAGAGGAACGAAAAAGAAACTAATGCAAAACAATCACTCAAAACTTTCAAGAGAAACGAAGAATGAAACGACAATTCCTCTTTTCGAAAATAATGAATTGATCAAATGTAAAATTTAACTTTGGAACTATTTTACAATGACAAAGAAAATAAAATGAAACATTGATCAAACAAATCCAAAGTGAGGTAAGAAGAGTAGAGAAAATATGGTCTCTAGAGGGAATCAATCACTCGAAACGTCAGCAAGCAAGACACTGAAATGATTTTACAAAAGACAAAACATGATAGATTTTGGTTGGTCACAGAGGCAACACACCCCTGACTGGGAGACAGTGTGTTGCAGAGTACTATCCCTAAGACAACAGTTATCTGTAGAGAATTGTGTCAATACCAACAGTACGTTGGTGCCATAGGACTCTCTAAAAAAGAAATCAAACACACTACTTTTGCTAAGGCATATTCAAATGACTGAAAATAAGCAGGTAAAGTCCACTAGATGTTGATGGACAAGGACAAAATCACCAGGGATGACCTGTCGATCCCCAGTATGGTCGCTAATTTTTTTTATGGAAATTAAACCTATGGATAAGTATTATTTCCCTAAGTGTGGTGGTGCACTTAGAACAACAGAAAGAAATATATCTGACCTTTTCCTTAAAATAAATAGATAAAGGGAGAAAAACCTACTTGTAATCTATTCACTTTTCCTTGCCTCCCTTCGTCGCTTCTGTCACTCTCAATCTAACTGAACTCGCTTGATTGATACCTGCAATGGAAAATAGAATATATAACACAACATAAAGGCAATACGATCTATTCAAGTTAAACAAATTGAATCGATTAAGTTCATAAATACACATATAACATCTTTGACACATGCATTAGGAAAGGAACAAATGTCTTTATTATGAAGTAGAAGGAAGAGTACAACTAGCTGATATATTCATTGTCACCCGTCCAAATTTAGTCCCATCCTCATCATATCCATCATAAACAATCCAACAACATCACAGTACATGAAAAATACCTCCAAGAGTTGTGATCTCACCAACATAGCTCTACTTAACACAAATTATTTCTCTCCTGTGCACTGTGATCAATGCTCTATTTATAAGTAGATGAGGTATTTTGACATAAATGAATCATTGAATGTATTTCCTAAAAATGGATGAAGAGGTTTCCTTGTTCATGGGAATAGGAGGATAAGATGTTTAATGGCTCCATGGTGTCCATATTCAAAGCTATCAGATGAGGTGAAAGCTGGAACAACTTGTAGAAGCCATTAGAGGTTGGGAAGATTCCTAGAATCCAATGAAAAATTCACTCCCATTCGACCAATGCACTCTAAAGTGGGCCTAGATACTCTGCAATGTAGCTGCCTTGCATGGGAGTATATGCTCTGCAAAGCAGTTGCTGCTATCTAGGGATGCGTTGATGGATCAATGGGGCACTTCAACTGGCATCTAACCAGTGAAACTTTCATGAAGGAAAGCCATCAATGGAATGATTTTTTAGGGCATGTAGCAACTAATTTAGAGTATGATAGACCCTAATAGATATTGATCTGTGCTTTGGGATGATGCCCAAATTGACCTATAACAAAGATTCAGCTTGGTGAAGTAAATTTCTCCATGCAATTCATCCAATAATTCAACTATGACAAGAATGGGAAATTTATCCTTAATATCGAGCTTGTTGAGCTCCCTATAATCCTAACACATACACCATGATCCATCCTTCTTATGCACCAATACTATTGAAGCAGAGAGATAACTTTGACTAAGTTGAATTATACCAGCCTCTAGCATTTATACAACCATACGTTCAATTTCACTCTTTTGGGCATAGGGATATTTGTAAGGTCTAATTTTTGGAGGAACACTTCTTGGAATCAAATTAATATCATTATCATGATCACGAATAGGTGGGAGGACTTTTGGAGTCTCAAATACCATGGAATGATTGTCTAAGACTTTTTGGAGATCTAGAGAAATAGATGATTCCAATGTTTGAACCTATAGTGAGCATAATTCTGAAATTACGCCTCATTATTATTTATTAAAAAAAAAAATCATTTATTAGAGATGATTATCTTTCTTGTTTTCCCTACGATACCCCTTAATTAAACTTCCTTTCCTTCCAAAAAAAAATTCAAGTTATTAAAAATTAAAAGCTATCGTCCCCAAAGATTGTAACCATTGGACTCCTAGTACAACATCAACACCACTTATTGGAATGGAAAGCATTGGACTATTCAACACATATTCCCCCATGGTTAGCTTGATATTGTGGCACTTTCTAGAGAAATTTATAGTTCCTCCATTTGCAACCATCACTCGAGACTCCAGTGTTGGATATAGGAAGCAATTCAATTCCTTGGCTATCTTACAATGAATAAAATTATGATTACTACTTGAATCAATCATCACTATTACCTTTTTCTTCTTGATATATCCTTCTATCTTTAGCATTTGAGGAGTGGAAATTCCTGTCAATGCATGGCAAGATATGATCGGATTCATTTCTTCTTCGTCGGGGGTTTTTTACTGGTGTATATCCTCCTCTTTTAATGTTTCTTATTACTTTTCTTCCTCCTCTTTACAATATATTTAGAATAATTTCTTCTTGGCACACTTATAAACTTTAGGTTATTTGCTATCACAATTGTGGTAAAGCCCTTTTGCACTTTTTTCCTCCAATTTTTGTGGTGTCGACCTTGTAGGATTTTCAAGACTATGAGAAACAACACTTCCATCTTTGCAATTGTGAGTGGTATACTTCCTTGTTGCCATAATTTTTCTTTCAACTATTATTTCCACCCAGAATGCCTTCTCTAATGAATCAAGTTCCCAAAGGTGAACCTCATGTTGGATGTTATTCCATATTAAGACATCAATCTTATTCTCCTATAGAATGTCATTTACCTTGATATTCAATTTTTTGAAGTCCTCAATGTGCTCTGTCGTTGAACCCTTTTGTTTGAGATTTATCAATTGGCTAAAGAAGGTGTTGCTCTTTGTATCCTCGTAATGTGCTATCATTTCCTCTATAAAAATTGACCAAGTGACAAGTGATTTACAAGAACAAATCCATTGATACCATACAAACTAATTTGGTTCTAAATATAAAGTTGAAATGTGTACCTTTTGTGCCTATTGCGCATCATGGAGATCAAAATATTGATCCATATTTAGCATCCATGTTACCGGATCCTTGCCATCAAACTTCCTCATATTAATATTTGGAATGTGGTGGTTCTTAAACCCAACATTGGAGTCTCTCAAATCATAATTCATATTCCTTTTGTCCTCATGATTATTTTCATGGATTATGTTGTCACCACTGGGAAACCTTTCTTCTAGCAACTTTTCCAAACCTTCCTTAAACCCCTCTATCTATACATTCATAATTGCTTCCATGTCTGATTTTAAACCATCATTCAAAACTCCCATGTCCCTTTTTATACCATATATCTTAACATTCATCATGGCTTCCAGTTCGTTTTTTCTTACTTTTTGTGAGAGAGAAATTGAATCATAAATTTGATATATCATGTTGCATTTCTTCCTCTTCTTCATGCATCATAGAAGATATTTTTGTTTTCTTACTAGGTGTGTCCATTTTCTTGTTTTGAGACATTTTAAAATCAAACAATAATATATATGCTTCACTATGCCCCTTGAATCACTTCAAATTGATTTTTCAAGAAAAAGTTATGCAAAATTTTAAAAATACACCCTTGTTTCTTCCTTTTTAGGAGCTCAACATTGAAACTATTGTATCTCTGTGATTTCAGATCTCCAAGATATGAAATTCGGTCATGTGGTAGCTCTCTGAGTCTTATTTCCAATTCCACAATTCAAACCAAATTTGGATTCTTCAATATAAAGTTATTCTCAATCTCCCATGATGACCTGATTATGGACTAGTTAAGTAGAGTGAACTTGTATGGAGTGCCATGTGTCATTGTTTCAACATTCAACCTTGAAAACCATAAAAATAATACTACATTATATTTGATTTAGGATGCTTTTTATGAAATTCAAATCCGATGCTTGTAGAGGAAGTTATGACGATTTTCCCAAGGTCGCCTATTTGAGACGAAATTTTGGAGCATGCAAAAACCTTACATTCTTCATACCATATCTCAAAAATCAAATGAACCAAGATCTGAAATTTTTAAAGGAAGTCAATAAGGATTTCGGATCCGCATGGTCAAACTTTCAGCTTCTGAACCTTCATAGAAAAAAATTTATAGTGAAAAATACAAGATGACTTGTTCGAAGAAACGAAGCATTAGAATGCAAAGCTTTGATACCAAATGTTATGTAATCAGGTCACAAAAGAGATAGATCAACGACTTCAAAATTAGCCACTTTGAGGGGGAAACCTCCTTTACATTAAATAAATGAACAATTCGTGAATGATACAAATGATAATACCTCCTTGGTATATATAGGAGTCTAATGGGTCACAATATAATCAGAGCCTACATAATAATAATAATGTAAGGGCACAACAATAACAATAGTGGGATTTTATGGGGCATAACGATAACAACATGGGGATACATGGGCACAACAATAACAATATGGGGATACACTAATGATATCAATAAGGGGAATACTCTATTATTATAGGGACCTAACACATATTGACTGCCCATGAAAAGAATTCCCACAAGGGGGTATCATAATGATTTTTAGAAAATTGACTAAATTAATGTTTAGGTGTTAAATGCCAGTTTATAATTGATTTATTATGTAGCATGGTACTAACATATGAGAATTTTTTTATCATTGATGAGTTAATGATTTGTGTTGACTGATATATTTGTTGCTCTATTACTAGGAGGTGTCACCATTATTCTCATCACCATCATCATCATCTAAAAATGTTATGATTTAATTGCATAATTTATTGTTTTTCACTATCTATTCTTTGCAAGTTCCAGTGAATCAATTTCTAGAGGGTTGCAAAAGTCTCTTGAGCTAGTTTTGATGTGACTTGAGAATGGGGCCAACGTTGAATTTTTTCAGTTTATGCTCATATGCACTAAAATTTGACATGGTTATGGTAGATGCATGCATTAACGATATTGGAGGGTTTTTAGACTCAAATACAACTCACAGAAATAATTAGAAAATAAAACAACAATCAAATTCTTGAATTATATATAATTACTCAAGAAATTAATTTTAATCCCATTGCAAAATGTATAAAAGGACTTTTCAAAAATTTTATAAGTTATTAATGACCTCTATAAAGTCATTAAGGTACAAATATTTTCTTCAAAATTTTTGGAATGCTATGAACACAAGTATAATCAAAATGGTACTTAGAATCAACAAATTAAAATATACCTGGGTGGTTGGGAGGTATGATTGTTATCATCCCCACTTATTTTAAATTCCTACAAGTGAGATGTTGATCTCTTAATTAGTATATCACTATAATGGCGTCATACTATCCTTGAAATGAATATCATGTGATGTGTTGCATCAAACTATTTCTAAAAGAAAGATTTTGTGATCTTTTCTTAATATTGTTTTTTCAAATGCATAAAATTCTTAATTATATCATGTCATGACTTGTGATATTGCATTTCTATAACTCATGTGAATACAAATTATTTTTTTTCTCAACTTCATAAAATGAAAAATTCTTCGAGTACAAGTTATATCAATCTAATTGATCTGAGTACAATATGAAATAAAAAAATAAAAAATAAATAAAACCTTAGGTTAAATCTCCCCCATATTGGGAAAAATACTGAGAGGGGGGGGGGGGTGAATCAGTATTTACTGCATAATCAAAATCTTTTACTTTTTCATTCCTTAAAACCCATACGCTACTTTCCTTCAGTAAACTAGCGTATATACGCGGATCCCCTTTATGAAACTAGCGTATACACAGAGATCTAGATCTGTCATTAAATCTTCACTTATATTATTCCATCATTCATTCATCGGATGTTCAATAAACAGTAAACATGTGCAGTAAGAACAAAATAAACCATCACACAAAGCATCACACATGAACACCAGGATTTTTAGGTGGAAACCCAAATCGGGAGAAAACCACCGCTGCAGTTGCTCAGCCTTCAATATTTTATTATAGAGAAAACATCTTACAACATATGTGCTGGCGCAGACTTGACCAGCACGCAGGCAACCACCTGCGCTCGTTTACCAGCCTCTCCTGGAAGGGAGCTCCAACCCCCTGACTCGTTTACCAGCCTCTCCTGGAAGGGAGCTACGACACCCCGATCTCGTTTACCAGCCTCACCTGGAAGGGAGCTACAACCCCCTGACTGAAGGCTACAACCTTCAGCACCACCTTGGACCACGTTTCATCAATTTTCACACTAGATCCAACCACTTCAATAGAACACAACTTGCAGGCCACAATTCATCATATTTCCATACCGAACCCTTTCCATACTTTTAAGCTCAAACATACATCATCAACAGATACATATCAACACAGAGCGTAGAATACGGATAACGGTAACACGGCGAGAATAGATCAGACATTTCTTACCACAGACTTCAACAAACCCTAGTTTGCATACGCGCTTTCACTTCACTGATGTCGCGTATATACGCGCTTCCGTTCACACAAACCAGCGTATACCTCTGTACATATTTCATTGCGCATACGCGCTTTCTCTTCGGTGAAGACGCGTATATACGCACTTCCTCTGCGGCGAAGTAGCGTATAGATCTTCAATCATTATAGAGCAGCATACTTCTTCAGATCAGATATTCAGTTCAGATTTACCCTTTTACTTCAGACAGATGTTCGCCTCATTTCAGATCTAAGCCTTCCATAAGCAGATCTAGTAGATACAAGTGCATTTCAGATCTAGATCCCCTTCTTCATCATTGGTGCATCATACATTCAGATTTATCTTCAAGTGTAACCCTTTCCATTCAGATCTACTTCAAAGAGAAGTATTCATTCAAGCTCAGACATCTTGCACCCACACTTGTGATTTGCACAATGAATTTCTTCTCCTTATATAGGTTTATCATTTTTCAATACCACGGGTTAAAGCAATACCATGAGCCTTCAATACCACGGGCCAAAGCAATACCATGAGCCTTCAATACCACGAGCCAAATCAATACCATGAGTCTTCAATACCACGAGCCAAATCAATACCATGAGTCTTCAATACCACGGGCCCCTGTTTTTGCACTTTTTGAGCGCTTTTGCCCATACGCGACTTATCACGTTCTTTCCCGCGTGCATACGCGACTTCCCCTAGACATATCCGCGTATGCATAGAGACATACTCTTTTCATCATACTTTGAGCACATTCTGAATTCCTTTCTTCATTGCCTTCTGTACACACTGTAGATACATCATTTTTCTTCATCAAGAACATATTCTAGCAAGCACAACTTCATCAAGTAAGTTGCCATCATCTTTGTCAAGTGGGTTTCCTTTCAGGGACAACTCTTAACATCATAATATCAACAAGCATCATATCACATCAGATTTACATCATTTACCAAGTCCATCAAGTCAAGCATAACTTCATCAAGTGGATTGCCATCAAGGACAACACATGACAACAGTCACATGTCTTCATCTTCATTCAGTGGGTTGCCATCAAGGACAACATCCTGAATCATATTTCCAACAATCTCCCCCTTTGGACTTGATGGCAACCATGATGGTGTTTGGTTACCACAACAGATAAGCATCGACACCATGTCACTCTCCCACTCCTCTTTGACACCATTATCTGCATTCAAACACCATGTCACTCTCCCCCTTTGACATCAAGGGCAAAGGAAGATCAAAACCAACACATTCTCCCCCTTTGACATCAAGGGAAAAGGGCGGATCAAAACCAACACACTCTCCCCTTTTCTCCTCATGTAGAAGAAGCGTTCTGCAGATCTGATATATACTGAAGTGACCAAGCTCCCCCTGAGTTCATGCTAAATCTTCAACCATATTTTCCAATGAAGTACATGACTCTATGAAGTTCCTATCACCAATAACTCACACTTACATCAAAGATCCATCCAAGTGGATTTACATAAGAGACTCAACTACCCAACCAAGTGGGTTTAAAAATTTGACTCAGCTACCCAACCAAGTGGGTTTACAAAATTTGACTCAGCTACCCAACCAAGTGGGTTTACAAATTTGACAAGTCCTCTCATGACTGAATATTACAATTTTACATCATGGGTCTTAACAAGACCTTTTCAAAAAATTACAAAAATGACTATTTAAGACCAAGAAAATCCTCAAGAAAGAGAACATATTTCAGAACCACCATAATGCCAACAAGCATTATACTCAGCAATGTCACTGCTCCCCCTGAATCTGTGCATCCAGGCATCCTTTTCATATGACTAAGGCTCCCCCTTAGTTTGTGCATCCTGAACACTTTCACCAACAAATCATCAAGGCATATTTATCAAAAACATGAGAAATAGAATTATGAGAACTGGAACACCACCAGAGATACCAAACAGTATCAGAGATGCCAAACATCACTGCAGCTATGCCGAAAAGAGCTGACTCCAAGCAAAAATTGTCAGCAATTAGACATACACGGTTTTCTGTGCAGGAACTCACGTATATACGCGACTGTGTTTCAGGAAACCCGCGTATACAATACCATCTTCTATATTTTAACCAAAATTGATCCTTTGTGAGGCAGAGACAATGTTCAGCATCTTTCTGAGATATTTGAATAGTTTCCTGGAATACAGATAGATAAAACAATGTAGTTGTATCTTCAAGCGTCATCCAATAGTTGTAGCATAAGCACATTAGTATCCAAGTCTTCAGATTATTTGCAGCATCAATACATTCTTTCCATACCAGAACAACATCTTCACATAAGTGTCAAGCAATCATCCATGTGGTCCAACATCACCATGATCTTTAAGATTTAACATGAAGTACCATATGTAGGCAAAATATCTTAACCATAGTAACAAGCTCTGCATGACTTTGTCTTCCAATTTCATCCAATGCATAAACTCAAAAGAACAAGAAAAACAAAATTTCATTCGACGTCTCCCTCACGATAAACCATGTACCAAGCCATCTTCATTTGAGCATGAGTATCACAATAACCAAAGAATAAGCAATCATATTGCCAACAATGCAATCATTAGTATTCAACCTCGCTAGGCCCTAAAACCACGTTGCTCTTCCTTAACTTGTGCAATCAGCAAGTCATCAGCAACAATCACTGCATGATCTGTTCTTATCTCTGAATTATCTCAACAATGAATACTCTTCATCAACAAGCAACGAGGCTTCATCCAAAATCTTCAACACAAGAACCCATGTATCATTTCATTATCATGAGTATAACCAGAGGAGTTGAACAAGGCAAACATCGCCAGTCACTCGCAAAGCTATGTTGAGAGGCTGCGCGATCTTCTGTGTCTATCTATATGAATTCTCTTATCTCACGCATACGCGACCGTGTCCGTCGAACCGCGTGTATACGCTGGATTTTGTGAATAGAACTCGCGTATGGAAAGTGAAACATAGAAATTTTTCACATTCCTGTATCTCCCCCTGGAGTTGTCCTTCCTGTACCTGTCTTCTTCATATCGGATGTTCTGTTAGAAATACATATAACCAGAGTAATCAAATCAACCATGAGAGTCATCATGCATTGCTCCCCTTTGCACGATACATTGCTAGATCTCATAATGTATCTCACATCATTCGCAAGCCAATAAGAAAGTCACTTCGAAGCGATGACTCAGAGAGGGGTCGAATTCCCTACGTTTCGATCGGTCCTCCTTCTCTTTTTCCAAATTTGCTTGAGCTTTCCAACCGGTGGCCGAAAATTGTCCACTTTCCCGCATCCGTTCATCCCGCATTCTTTTTATATATGTCCATACTTGTTACAAGCATAACATCTCATGTGGTCAGAGAAATAACCATAAGAATCATAATGAGTATTTCTATTCTTCCTCCTTTTACAATTATCTGCTTTATGTCCATACTTGTTACATGAAAAACAATATCCCTTGAAGCTACTAGAGTACCTTTCTGAGTAGAACCTGTTTGTTTGTGGCTGAATTGTTCTGCTTCTGCAATTTGCTGCAACATGCCCATAATTATGACATTTAAAACATTCAACATTATTGAATGAATTCCTTTGAGAATTCATGATTGTTGATTGAGCTTTTGTCTCTTTCAACACTTCAGGTTTTGCATTGACTACCTCTGAATTTTTAGCACTTCCTTGTGAACTAGATTCACCTTTAATAGTTTCATGGAAACAAAGACCAAGTTTGATAGAAGGAGACCTTTGACTACTAAGAATATTGTCCAGAATCTTAGTACTATCTTGAAACCTCAAAAGTTTAATCTTTTCTTCTAATTTACTTTTGAGAATGTTTACCTCAACCTCCAGGACTTGACATTGCTTTGTCATGTTTTCTTCTTGCCTTCTTCCATCTTCTACTTGATCCTTCAGATTTAGGATCTCTTCTTTCAACCAATTTTCGTTTTCTTCACATGTTTGTTGCAGCTCTTCATGCTTCTTCTTTGATGCTTTGAGATCTTCTTTCAGAGATATGTTTTCAGCTTCAAGTCCTGCATTCTTCTTGTTTGAATCTTCCAGATCTTCTTTGAGGGAGATGATTTCTGCATTCTTCTTGTTTGATTTTTCGAGATCTGCTTTGAGGGAAAAGATTTCTGTTTCAAGTTCTTCATTCTTCTTATTTGATTCTTCAAGATCTGCTTGTAGAGAGATGATTCCAGCTTCATATCCTTTACTTCGATTGTATACATCATCGAACATCCTTTTCAGTCTAAAAACCAAAGCTTTGTTAGCAGAATCTTTCTCATTAAATTTTCTTTGTTGATCTTTGATAACTTCTTCTAGATTCACAAATTTTCTCTCACTATATTCATCATTTTTTGCACCACGAAGATCATTCAAAGGATGACCCCAATCACTATCTAATTCATCTTCTTGAATGTCTGCTAAACCGGTTTTCTGAGACATCTCCTTACTTTGAGTATCCTTCTTCTTTGCCATGAGCACTTGTAGAGCTTGGTCAAAATCTTCTTCATCTTCACTTTCACTATCATAATCTTTGCATATACAGTTAAGTAAAATACAAGAAAAACGATCAATCCCTGTTTCATCTCCTTCAATTTCTGCTATACATGATTTCTAAGGCATCTTCTTTCTGTGAGTAACCTTCTTCTTTTGCTTCTTTCCCATTGCGATGGATCTCCTTCAAGCGATCAAGCTTCTGCAGAAGAACCTGTTTTGATACCAATTGTTGGGAAAAAAATATCGAGAGGGGGGTGAATCAAGATGCATCGCATAATCAAATATTTTACTTTTTCATTCCTTGAAACCCATACGCTACTTTCTTTCAGTAAACTAGCGTATATACGCGAATACCCTTTATGAAACTCGCGTATACACATAAATCTAGATATGTCATTAAATCTTCACTTATATTATTCCATCATTCATTCATCAGATGTTCAACAACCAGTAAACATGTGCATTAAGAACAGAATAAACCATCACACAAAGCATCACACATGAACACCAGGATTTTTAGGTGGAAACCCAAATTGGGAGAAAACCACCGCTGCAGTTGCTCAGCCTTCAATATTTTATTATAGAGAAAACATCTTACAACATATGTGTCGGCGCAGACTCGACTTCAAAGACGTAGGAACCCACCTGCGCTCGTTTACCAGCCTATCCTGGAAGGGAGCTCCAACCCCCTGACTCGTTTACCAGCCTCTCCTGGAAGGGAGCTACGACCCCCCGATCTCGTTTACCAGCCTCTCCTGGAAGGGAGCTACGACCCCCGATCTTGTTTACCAGCCTCTCCTGGAAGGGAGCTACGACCCCCTGACTGAAGGCTACAACCCTCAGCACCACCTTGGACCACGTTTCATCAATTTTTACACTGGATCCAACCACTTCAATAGAACAACACAACTTTCGTGCCACATTTCATCATATTTTCGTACCGGGACTTTTCCATACTTTTAAGCTCAATCATACAACCAACCGATACAGACAACTCAAGATCGTAGAATACAAAGATAATAAGAATACGTATTGCATCGTATCGACATTTCTTACCACAGACTTCAGCAAACCCTAGTTTTCATACGCGCTTTCATTTCACTGATGTCGCGTATATACACGCTTCCATTCACATAAACTAGCGTATACCTCTGTACATATTTCATTGCGCATACGCGCTTTCTCTTCAGCGAAGCCGCGTATATACGCGCTCCCTCTGCGGTGAACTAGCGTATAGATCTTCAATTATTATAGAGCAGCATACTTCTTCAGATCAGATATTCAGTTCAGATTTAACCCTTTACTTCAGACAGATGTTCGCCTCATCATAGATCTAGGCCTTCCATAAGCAGATCTAATCACTCCATAAACAGACCTAGCAAATACAAGTACATTTCAGATCTAGAAATCCCGCTTCATCATTTCTTCATAAGTGCATCATAGATTCAGATCTATCATCAAACATTTACCCTTTCCATATAGATATACTTCATAGAGAAGTATTCATTCAAGCTCAGACATCTTGCTCCCACACTCATGATTTGCACAATGATTTCTTCTCCTTATATAGGTTTATCCTTTTTCAATACCATGGGCCAAAGCAATACCACGAGCCTTCAATACCACGGGCCAAAGCAATACCATGAGCCTTCAATACCACGAGCCAAATCAATACCATGAGTCTTCAATACCACGGGCCCCACTTTATGAGCGCTTTTTGAGCGCTTTTGCCCATACGCGACTTATCACGTTCTTTCCCGCGTGCATACGCGACTTCCCCTAGACATATCCGCGTATGCATAGAGACACACTTTTCATCATACTTTGAGCACATTCTGAATTCCTTTCTTCATTGCCTTCTGTACACACTGTAGATACATCATTTTTCTTCATCAAGAACATATTCTAGCAAGCACAACTTCATCAAGTAAGTTGCCATCATTTTTATCAAGTGGGTTGCCTTTCAGGGACAAATCTTAACATCATAATATCAACAAGCATCATATCACATCAGATTTACATCATTTACCAAGTCCATCACGTCAAGCATAACTTCATCAGGTGAATTGCCATCAAGGACAACACATGTCAACAGTCGCATGTCTTCATCTTCATTCAGTGGGTTGCCATCAAGGACAACACTCTGCATCATATTTCCAACACTCAATCCAAGAGAAGAATTTCACCACATGTCGATCAATCTACCATCCGTCGAGAGAGGAGAGAAGCTTGCTGAAAGCTTGAGGGGAAAAGACCCCCTTGCCTTAGATATCGTAGCTCCATAGCTCTAAGAATCCATTGCAAGTGATTTACCATCCTATTCTCTTATACCACCAACACCTAATAAAGGGAGATATTTCTCCATTTGATTTATTAGTGTGTTTGACTTGATTGCGCTTGTTATTGTACATGTTATCTTGTTTTTATTTCTTCATTTATGTAGCATGCTATGTTTCTTACTTAGTTTACTACATGCTATTTTGTTCCACTAACGATCTAACAAACCAATTGACCTGTGAATTTATTTTAGCAAAGAAACCTCCCTATTAAGCACAGTGTATTTCATCCTCCCATGCACTGAATACACTACAACAATAACCAAACAAAAAATTTAATTTCCTAACATTTAGATACTAACAGTAATCCAGAGTATATACATATGACATTGGCCAAAATCATTTCTTTATATCATATTCAACACAATAAATTACATCACTATGGAGTTTTGGCTCTTAGAGAATGATCGAGACTAACAATACAGAGTTGTAGAGAAACCACATCCCAGAGTGGCTCTCCTCCTTTCCGCGACTATCCTGTCTGTCTTCCTACCTCTTCGTTTTCCTTATTTATCCCCCTATTGTCCAACTGAAATAATATTACTAGTGTATTCCCTTATTATGTTAGTGTAACCCCCCTTATTTTTATTTTTGTACACCAGTAACCCCCATATTGTTATTATTGTGCCCTTACATTATTATTGTTAGGTCGGTTAGGATGTTATTGTCACCCCATGAACTCCTATATATAGAAAGGATGTTTTGTCATTTGTATCTCCCAATAATTTTTCATTTATGTAATGTATTGGAGGTTTCCCCCTTTAAGTGGCTTATTTCTAAGGCGTTGATCTCTCTTTTCTTCTATTTTTGGAGTTGGTTTCATAACATTTGGTATCAGAGCTTTGGATTCTAGGGTTTCGCTGCTCCAAATAGGTCACCATGGAATTTTCATTATAAAATATTTTCTAAAAAGGTTCTTAAGCTGAAATTTTTATAGATAAAATTCAAGATCCTGAGGAATGTCATGTAAAAATTTCAGATCTTGGTTCACAATATTTTCAAAGATATGATCTATTGAAGTTAGGGTTTTTTCAGGCTCTTGAATTTCACATAAATAGGTCATCGTGGAATTTGCGCTATAATTTTTTTTATACAAAGGTTCAGAAGCTGTAGTTTTTAGAGATCAAAGCCAAAATCAAGAGGAACTTCCTGGGAAAGTTTTAGATCTTAGTTCGCAACATTTTCAGAGAGATCTGTGGAATTTAGGGTTTTTTCAGGCTCCCAAATTTCATCTCAAAGAGGTGACCATGGGAAAAGCATCATAACTCTCTCTCTGAGCATCAGATTGGAATTTCGTAAGAATTGGCCACAATTACATGGATTGTAGTTTCACATGTATCAATTTGAGAGCTAGAGGAGGAAACAATAACACGTGGCACGCCATACAAGTTCTATCTACTGAACCAGTCCATAATTAGGTCATTGTGGGAGATTGGGCATAATTGTGACTTGGAGCATCCAAATTAGGTCAGACCTATGGCATTGGAAAGAAGATTCATAGGGATACTAAAAAACAAAATTTAAGATATTGAAGATCCAAAATCACAAAGATAATTCAGGTTTAATATGACCTCCTCAAAAGCAAGAAAAATGTGTGTATTTATTTTTTAAAATTGCATAACGTTTGTTTGAAAAAGTAGTTTGAAGTGATTCCGAGGGCATATTGAAGCATTTTTATAAGTATTGGGTTCTATAATGCCTCCCAAAAATAATTCCACACCCATTAAGCCCTCTAAAAGCTATACTATGACGCATGAAGAGGAAGAATTGCAGTATGAGATATCAAAATTACAGTACCAAGTGAAACAAATTTTGATCTTACAAAGTGAAACAAATTTTGACATAGATGGTTTAAAAGAAAAAATGAAGGCTATGTTGGACCATTTAAAGGATCAAACGAAAGCTAATGTGGATGAAAAAGTAGTGGAAGATCACATCGAGCATCAACAACAAGTTCTCCAACTCTCAAAGGATAACCTAACTTTGGTGCAGAATCAAATGAAACAACAAGAAGATCAACATCACAGTGAAAGAAGTTCTAAAGAAATCACAGAAACAAGAACTTGCAAACTACGAAATCGATCAATTTGAGAGTATCCCAGCAATTGGAAGAACTTACCCATTGAATATTCCACATGAGAGGATGAGAATTTTATACAAAAGCATCAAGAAATAATCAAGCATTGAGGACAACACTTGTTTGAAGGAGAGGGGCATGTTAGGTCCCTATATTACTAGGGTAGTCCCTTATTATGTTGGTGTAACCCCCCTTATTGTTATTGTTGTACCCCTATAACCTCCATATTGTTATTATTGTTCCCTTACATTACTATTGTTAGGTTGGCTAGGATTTTATTGTCACCCCATGGACTCCTATATATAGAATGAAGGTTTTGTCATTTATAGCATCAAAGAATTGTTCATTTATGTAATGTATTGGAGGTATCCCCCTCAAAGTGGCTTATTTATAAGGCGTTGATATCTCTTTTCTTCTATTTTTGGAGTTGGTTTCATAACAATACTCGTCTCTTCTATCCTTTCGCTCGGCTACCTCAACAACTCGATTATTCTTTCTCTTTCATGTCTACCTTCTGCCCCTCGGAGTATACTCTATATTACTCCCTGTTGCTTCCGCAATTCTATAACAGTTATCCCGCCACTAGTTATCCCTCCATTTGTCTCAAAATTTCTCTTTATTCCAAAAACGAAGGCCCCAGCCACAATCTGTTGACTCGTCCCCGAGACAATCATGTCCAAGTGGTGTTGATCCTTCTGGTTCTTCTCGTGCTTCTTTTTTTTGGGATGCTATTGTCAGTTCCTCCTTCCATGCCTGTTCTTGACTAAATCTTTCAAACGAAATCCCCAACTCAGGCACTGTTCTGAGGGCCCCCTGCTTGAAGTGTTGGAATTTTGTGATCACATCCTTCCATATTTGCATGATCAGGGCAGGGTCAGTAACGAACTGAGCCGTATTCAAAACTTCTACTTGTTGTGCTCAGGTGTTGATGATGGCATTCAAGTGTGCTTCTGACTCTTTATATAATCGATGTAGCAATTCAACTTGTTTCTTCACAGGTGGCCTTAAGTCCTGAAGCAGTTTTTTTTTTCTTTATCAACTCATATTCAATTACCTAGATCAGTGTTTGCAGGGATTCAACCTCATCATATAGTATTTTTCAAGTAGTGATATTGGTGTTTCTCATGATGTCCACCCATACTTGTTGGAGCTTATTTCGTGGTGGGTAGACTGGCTGATTCTTAAAGGCCAAGCATCCTGACCACTCATGAACATGTTCCAACAATGCATGGGCATCCTCTACTATTTTATTTAGGGCTTCTCTAAGTTTTCTCATCTCAGTCGTTTTCTATCCAATTTCTTCCTCATACTCTGCAGTTGGGTCCTGTAGCGATTTCCTTGCTGAAAATGTTTTCCTTAGTTCTCGATACATGTTTTTTATGTCACCACATGTTGCCTTAATGTGATCACAACAATCTACCAGTGTGCATGAAGTCATGTGCTATGGGGCAGTTATAACCACGTTCACAACTGTCGGCCATAATTCTTGGAACTTCTCTATGATATGCTCTTGCTGGTTTTGTAGATTATTCCTCTCATGCTTCAATTGGTTGTGCTCTTCAGTAAGTTCCAATATTTGTTGTTGTTGATGCTCCTGCTATGTTGCAATATCATTGTGCAACGTTTCCACCTAGTGTGTCACTACTTGAATAAAATTAAATAGTTGGGTTGTTTTCCAATCCTGTAAAAATCCCAAGCTCATATCCTTTGGACTCGAAAGCCTTTCTAGGAGAGGTTTCCCACTGGAAAATGATTTTTCTGAATGTCCCTAGCATGATTCTAGTTTTTGTGATTGTTCGACTTGGTGCGGGATATGGCATGTGAATTTGGGCATGGGTGGGACAAAAGTGACTGACTGAAGTGGTAATGATATTTGGTGTGATGAAGTGGTTGGGGTGGTGTTAATAACAATGGTTTTGACCTTTGGAGGGTCGGTACCAAATAATAGGGTTTAGAAGGATCCTGACTTAACCTTTGGTTCTATAACTGCAATCACATGTGGGGTCTTTAACCCTACTTCCATGTCGGTATCAACCACAACTATAGTGCCTATTAGGATAATGTCGGAGATGGTGGCGAAGGTGGAGTCTATTTGCGGTGATGGGTCTCATGATGAGGGTGATGGAACGGGGGTCAAAGCTTTGTGCTCCTCAAATACGAATGAGGTGACTGGTGTTGCCCTCAGTGTTTCTTCAACTACTAGGAGGCCAGACTAAGTTAGACTATCATCTTCTATTAAGTCCACCAACTAGGTGATAACTGTAGATACCTTGGTTTTTTTTCTTCCTCGGGGTTGGTATGGGTGGTTTTGAGGCCTTTTTCTTTCTGAATGGTGGAATGGGGGGCTAGGAATGTGAACGTGGGCCTATGAAAGGAATTGTTGTGACTACTGGGGTGTTTATAGTTGAGGGATGCTGAAACTGTGCTTGAAACTGAGTAAAAGAAGGTAATTGAGTGATTGTGACTCTCATGCTTACCATTTTTTGTTTGATGGCTTGCATTTGGGTTTGGATTTTTTGATTCACTAGCTGCAATTGTATCTGTATGAGCCTTTGCATTGTCTCTAATTCGGTCTTGCCTGGTAATGGTTGTGGCACCATTGCCTGGAAGGAGTAGTAGTGTCGGTTTTCTCAAAATTCACCTATAAGTTTGGGCCATGACATTACCTCTTTGTGGAATGCTTCCACAGTCAGGGTGAACATGTGTGCCCTTTTCTGAAATTTCTAAGTGTGTACACACCACAGCCTTAGCTAGGTGTGCCCATGACTGGCTTCAAACCAGATTTGTTTTGAGTACTCATCCAATAGAATTTTGGGAATCCTCTCTTCCATTTTGATAACATAGAGAATATTCTTATACCACCCTTCGAAACAGGTCTCGTTGATACCTTTTTTGTTTGGATATCCCAATACTCTCCACAATATATACCTTAGAACCATTGGTTTCTCCTCAGTTATTTCTTCTAACTGCATCCCTTCTGGAGGGAACCAATTTCACATGGCCAACACCATGATCAAATATCCATAAATGAAGTTTTTATCCCTCATGTAGTTATCTTCATAGGCATCAAATAATTCTTGGAGTAAGTATGCACACCAATTGATTTGTTCTCCATATACATAGTGTTCCGAAACTGAGATGGTATCGAGTGTGCACTCGTTCCTCGTGTATTGCCTCATAATATTTCTAGGTATGAGATAACAGGAAAATTTGACATTGGATTTATTGATGGGGTAAATTTTGGCTCCCTTTCCTCCTCTCTTGGTATTCTATCTATCATAAAAAAAT
Source organism: Pinus albicaulis (assembly GCA_034641835.2). Lineage (NCBI taxonomy): Eukaryota > Viridiplantae > Streptophyta > Pinopsida > Pinales > Pinaceae > Pinus > Pinus albicaulis. The sequence goes on along the minus strand of JAXQQM020073411.1, from coordinate 46,577 downwards.
TCTCTCCGACCTTCTTACCTCTCTTGGAAGTAGTTTGGAATGTAGATGGAACCTCATTTTCTGCTATCGAAAGGCCTATCAACCTCTCTATGTACACTGCATGTATTTTAATTTCACTTCCCAACCATGTTGATCCCCCATGTATTCTGCTAAGAAGAACTTTGGTGCACTACATCGCTGCTCCTTGAGTGCCAAAGATCAGTAGACACCTTAGGTGAAGAAATGTTGACCTCTAAATTTCTTTGAATTCACTTAGACAACGAACTGATTGGCTTCCATCATCTTTTGTGTAAGATTATGTATACACTTGTTGTTTTAGTGCCGGAAACTGGAACAATTATGTGAAGTCAATTTCAACCAACCCGACCTTATCATATTTCCCTGTGATGGATTCAAGTTTTCCAATTCTCTAATCAACCCTTGGTTCTACTATAGATACAATGGTATTTATCATTATTCAACGTCTCTGATAAAATACTAATACAACGGGCCTAAGCCTTTTCTCAATACAATTTATAACAGACACAAAATCTTCACTCTTTTCTTTGAGCACCCTAGTTCTTGACTTTGAAACTTCTTTCCTTATATCTATGCAAATTAAGTAGATATTTTTGACAAGACGAGTGGTGATGAGACCTCCTAACTAATTATTTTGGAAACTCCCGCCCCAGCTTCAATCATGTGTTTTTCTCACAACAGGTAAGGTGGAAATGACTTAGCTGACGCTATCCTTAGGATCTGAATGGAGGTGATGGGTAATTATTATGGAGTGATGGGATCAATTTATTAGGGAATTATGTTTCTAACATGGGAAATATTTTTTTCCAAATTCAGATTGACAACTAAATTATGGTGTAATTATTGTGAAATGATGGACAACATGTATGATATCCCCTCGACCATAATCAATTGTGGCAAGGTGAAAATATCTCTGCAACTGGATGAATCAAAGACATACATTTATTCACAACTGGATTAAATCAAATAATGATGGACAAACATGAGTGAATATGCATATACCTAATTGCTTCTCCTTTCAGAGATTTATTAGAATTGAAAATTTAAGTATCCCACTCATGGAAGGGTTTCAGACATGCACCATTCACCCAACCTAGTAGTAGAATGCCATTGAGTTTTGAAAGCTTTACAACTCCTGATTATTGAATCTCTGTAACAATAAACCGGACTAGCCAATGCATTCACAACTTACTCGAGAATTTTAAGAACTTATTGTTGTACATCAGGACACGACCTCCAATTGTGAAATTATTTTTCTTAATATGTCGGTCATGCGAGGCATTTTTACATTTATTCTCTAATGACTAATGGAAATCAACAAGAAACCTGGCTTCATGTAACTCCCACAATTCCACTAATATTTCTGCAATTGACTGGTCCTCTGACATGAGTGCTTCCTTCACTAAAAACAAGCTTGGGACTATAAACTCTACAGGTACCACAGTTTCTCTATCATACACCAATTCGAAAGGTTTTTCTTTATGCAACCTCTTGACCATTATGCGATAAGCCCATAAATTAGTTTGAATTATTTCATCCCATCCATCTCTGTTGGATGAAGACACATTTGTTAGGACCTTATCTAGTATCTTATTAAATGCCTCAACCATTCAATTTTCTTGTGGGTGATACAAAATTATCATGTGATGTTGAATCATAAAGTTCCGCAATAGTGACGCGAATGTTTCATTCATGAAATAGATCCCTTGGTCACTTTCCATGCTTCTAGGGAATCCAAATCTTGTGATGATATTCTCAAATATAAACTTAGTTGTTTTTTTAGTTGTAAAATCCCTTACTAGTGCTGCTTCATCACATCTTGTCAAGTACACGGTTGTAGTTATAATATATCTTGTGTGGGAGTGGCATGCAAGTGGATTTATTGGCCCTATACAATCTATGGCCCACTTCTCAAATTATTATAGTGCCCATACCAGTTTTAGTGGTAACTGATCATGCTGGGATGGTTTTCCAACTCGCTGGCACACGTCACACTTCTTTACATATTCCTTTGCATCTCTATAAATAGTGGGCCACCATAGACCTACCTGTAGAATCTTCCTTGCGGTACTCTTCCCTCCAACGTGTCCTCTCGCAACCCTTGAGTTACATTACCATAGTATGAAGGGATTTAATCAACTAATAAAAGACTACAAAATAAACAACAGAAACACACACAAGCAAGACGTGGCGGAAAAGGCCTGAGAGACTCACTGCATTCCTCTCTTTCATTATTAAAAAAATGTGTACAATACAAATATAAATACAAGAGGAGAATGTGTCTCAAGATAGTGCGTATATATTGGACACTTTGTTTGATGAAAAATATCAACAAAACACTAATGTAGGAGCCTAACTAGTTGGAGAGAATCTCTCAACCAACTAGGCCTAAACTGACTCCTAATTGAGAGGAACAAAATCAATGTAGAAAATTAGGAATGATTTCCTAATTTTCATGATTTAATTATTTTTTGACTTTGAATTGTTTTTCTCACATGAGAGTAAGGTTAATATTCCCCCCATCAATGACAAATCCAAATTAAGAACCTGGAATCATCTCCAAGTCCTCATGATGCAACTGCTGAGTTGAGCCATAAAGAAAAACACTGCCTGAAAAACTGCCAAATATGGATGCCGAAAAAAATTCAATATGAAGAGAACATGAGTCAGCTACAAGTCTGATTCATATCTAAATTTTTCTTGAAAACTCCATCACGTGCCAACCTTCTAAAGGATCCATTTGTCCTTTGATTTCAATCAACATCCTTTTTCCACTGACAAAATTTGATGACACCCACTGGTGAATTTTATTGTCCACTGACAAAATGTTGAAGACATCCACTGATGAATATGTCGATGTCAAAAATGCCCACTAGCTACTTTATGATTTCCCATTGGATGATCATAATCACCCAATAGCTGTGATGATCACCCACTAGATGATGATATCAAAAACAAGTCATTGTTTCTTTTTTTGATGTTATTAGAAACTGCTCATTGCTGGTGTTAAAAACTGGTCACTGTTTCTTTTGTTGTTGACCGTCCACTGGCGAATTTGTTTATGCTCACTGGCTAATGAACATGTCCACCTGATTCTTTTGCTGATGTTGTTGAAACTTTTAGTCTGACAACCTCCTTCAATTTCATTATCATTTCCCCCCTTTGTCAGCTGAAAGGAGAGACAATCATCGAAATTTCATTTTGGAACCTACCCCCTTCAGGTGTAGGAGAGTTTCACCATCTTCATTGTACTAGAAAATTTGTCTTCATGTGAGACTGAATCTTTCAATAACACATAGAAAATTGTTTGACAGTAGATGACCACTTTCGAGGATCAGTCCATGCATAATTAATCTTCACTCTGGGTGGTTGATTTCACTTGCTCCATCTTTGTGATGAATTATTTTTGTTTCCACAATGGTGACAAGGATGGAGATCAAAACACGTACTCTGTTAGAAAATTATATATTACAGAGCAATGCAACACATAAAATATGTGGAAAATACAAGCACACAAAACACATAAAACTAGAGAGACACAGATATACGTGGTTCACCAGTCCTTCCTTTCTATTATCCAGCAAAATGAAGAGACAAAACCTACAGCAAATCCACTGTAACATCCTCCGTTCTCTCTCATAGTCTCCCTATCTGTTTCTCACTTTGAGAACACACACCCAATACACAGCCGCAACACAATACCCTCATAAAAGCAAGGGGTTGCCTTCTAGGGAAAAAAACCCTAAACTAAACATAAATTCTACCGTCAGATCATCTGCCTAATGAACGGTCCAGATTGACTAGAAATTACTATACTTTTACAAGGAAATTTTACATCTGGTTTTAGCTTTGGGGGCACTGCCCCGGAAACCCCCCGCCAGGGAGGGCCTCCGTAAAGTCACAGCCACCCCCCCTAGACCCCCCAGGCAGCGTTTAATTACGGGCGGCGTTGCTGCCCCCAATAAGGTATAGGTGTCCAATGTTGTGATACAAAGTAAACAAGATAATCAGGCTCCACACCCAACATACTCTCCATATGACCATTTCTCTTACAATGGTTACAATTAGTATGAGCATTGTCTAAAAATCCCACACTTACAAACTGCACTGGTTTTGAGTAATATGGAGCATACAAACTTTTGTCTTTGGTGTAACCTAGGCCATGTCAATCGTTGTTGAAGGAGATTTCTTCCCAAGGTCTGATCACTTTCTTGGAAATATCATTATGTTGTTATTCTCCATACCTGCTGCTGTTGTCGATATGTTGAGTTGGATTGATTAAATCATTTGTATTACACTGAGCATCAAACATTTTAATTAATGATTCATTTTTTTGACATGTTGCATCAAACTAATCAATTTGATCTTTGGTACTACTCATTTCATCATTAAGTAGTGCAACTGGTTGGATAAAATCACTTGTGTCGCAACTGACATCGACTTGATTGATGAGATCTTCTATGTCACAATCTTCATCACTATGCTGAATAAGGTCACTTGTATCACAACTTTCATCTGATGTTTGGATGAGGTTGTCAATGTTGCAACTTGCATCTACCTTTTCTATATACTGTGCATCCAGTAGATCTTGTTTTTCACTTAGTTTTATTTGAAGTGCATTATTGAGTTTTTCTTTCATCTTGTTAAACACCATGTTAAACACACACATGGTGTATGAGAAAGATAAATACACACACAACAAGAAACTCAACACACAATGAAGGATAAGTGTGTACCTCTCATATTTTTCCATTATACATGACGTACATTTATAGTACAATGGTGCGACTCTTGGTTTCACATTCCAAGGTCACTTGGACTCCATTGTGACTTTTCACATTCCACACCTACCCATCGAGGATTAGGTGTTCCAACATTCCCCCCCTTAATCCGAAGGGGTATGTGTGAGTCCAAGAAGAGAGTTGTAATACAAATCTGTAAAGTATACATGGCATCGCTTGGGCTGAATCAACTCTTTGAAATGTTGGAAAAAAGAGGTGGTTTAAGGATGACCACCAACACTGGAATGCAATACTTGTTGCAGTTCCCGGAACTCTTTCAAAACTGGCAAGAATCTGAAAGCTTCTGCTAGAGGAATTGTCCCTCATAAAAAAGGGAGACCTTCAACCTAAAATAAGGGAGGTATACTACCTGTGATGGTTTTAGGATTACCAACAACACTGGAATGCTTGAAGCATTTCCTGGAACTCAACCAAAGTTGGCAAGAAGCTTAAGGCTTCTGCTAAAGGAAGTGTCCCTCATATATGAAAGGGAGACCTTCAACCTAGAAGAAGGGAGGTCTACAACCTGTGATGGTTTAAGGTTGTCCACCAACCAAAGATGATGGTTTAAGGTTGTCCACGAATCAAAGGCATGCTCATGGGCATCCGTGTCTCTGGCTACATCTCTGAATCTGGAATGACGAATTGTGGCTCAGGCTCGCTTGAACTGTTGTGTCTTTGGATACAACTCTCAATATGGAATGAGAGATTGTGGCTCAGGCTCGCTTGATCTGACATCGAAGCTTGTACATGACCACCATTTTCCCCCCTGTCAGGGACAAGGTGAGATGATGGTGAAAACTCAACTGCAATTTTGCTCAATATTTGAGAGTAAGTTTTGACATTGTCTTAAACATCTTCTTGGATGCTAAAGCCTATTGCCAAGAAGCGATCCATCCAAGATGAATCTTTTTTCTTGCAGGAGGCTTGTTTCTGAAGCATATGTGTGAAGAATGGTTGTGCTGACCACAATGCTTGCATGAATTAAGATCAAAACAATGACCTTTCATATGGCCAACTCGATCACAGTGTTGGCATTTTACAATTTTCTATTGTTGTGGAAGTGGAGTAGGATCTGGAACAATTGCAGGTGAACTGTCATACAGGAATCTGGCACTCTGAAATTTGATGAGCTTTGTGTAGTCTGGAATATGAAAGGACACATTCTTGTCATATCCAAGACCAGTTCTATGCTTTTTGTGGACAAGCTCTTCCCAAGGTCTGATGATGGGCTTGAGAAGTGCAGGTTGAACTGTTGCATCTGCATGTAAATATGCTCTAGTACAAGGAACTGAACAGGAATCAACTACAACTTTATATTCTTTCTTCTGATGAGAGTCCTTCACAATCTTCTGAACAGAAACAGGTTCAGAATGGTGACTCTTTTGCTGAAGTTCATTTTGTTGGAGATGAGATTCCAATTGCAAAAACTCAATCTTTTCTTGTGCATCTTGAAAACAACTTTGAATATTACAAAGAGCATCCTTGATCATTTTTATCATATCATCACGTATAAATTTGCTGAATAATGAAGATTTATCCACTGATATTATCCTAGTCACACACTAATTTGAATTCATGCATAACACATAACCTCTTCTACAATTGATCATCAATATGCGGAAATAGAAACAGTCGCATGCGCACATAAACACAATATGTAATGGGGAAAGCTTATAGCTGAAAACCCCCAGCTATTTTGTATATTATAATGGAAGAGAACATGTAACAATACATAACACAATACTCCTCACAAGTACTCAGTACTATCTCCAAAAGTTACACACAAACTAGCTCAATTTTGAACAAGTCACGGGTTCAAAACTCATCCACTATTTGCCTGCCTCTACTGCGCAATCCAAGTTGGTGTAATGAGAGATCCAAGTTCGAATCTCCTTGGCTTGATCTGCACAATCCTCATTGGAAATCTCCTCCAATGCTTGTGCAAATCTCATGCACAACTAATGTCACAACTAATAGCAAACTCACCCTTTCATCTACCTCTTCCACTGGTCTTCACTGAATTGTCCATGCACTGCAGTCAATTGATGTGTTCTTTAGTTGAATAATGAGTTAATATTTAGTGAATTAAATAATATTTAATTCACCTCACTCATCTCTAGTGTATTAGCCAGTTAAACTAAATACAACTAGTTCAACTAAGTTAACCCAAACACAACTCCACCAACTGTCTCATCAACTCCACCAAACTCCGCCACTTGAGTTCTAACTGAAGTCAACCATGCATGAGCTCACCAAACCCCTAGGAATAGCGTAATTCCTTTTTCAGATGCATGGGCCACATCCGTAGCTCAAACTGAAGTGCTGCAAGAGGATAAACTGAAGTTTATAGTCCAAATATTATTAAGGGTAAATAATATTTGACTGTTCTATTTTTAGACAGGCAGTCTAAAAATAGACTTCGACCTGTATGTCTAAAAATAGAGGTCCATATATTTTTACCAACTCGAACAATCATCCAAGAATAGCATACTGCAACTCCTAGACCATGCTCCATATGTCTAAAAATAGACATAGTCTAAAAATAGACTTTGCGCCAAAAATAGCCTGCGGGCCCACTTAGTGAAGGCGACTTCATTTCACTAAGCTCCATCATCTTGTTGCATTTTCAACACTCCCTCTCAAAAAGATATGGATTATCTGCAACCCCTATCCTGCCTCTGTGGAATTCGAATTTGCTCCTGGTGAGCGCCTTCGTCAAGATGTCAGCATCCTGATCCTCCGTCGGAATATATGAAAGTAACATGATTCTCCGCTGCACACAATCTCTGATATGATGGTACCTGATGTCGATGTGTTTGGATCTATCATGAAATACTGGATTAGTCGAGAGTTTAATGCAACTCTGGTTATCACAATAAATAACAGTAGGCTCCAAGTGCGACCCGAACAATCCGACGAGGATCTTCCTCATCCAAAAAGCCTCGCATGCAGCCAAGCTTGCTGCCATGTACTCGGCCTCTGCTGAACTGAGTGCCACGGATCTCTGCTTCCTGCTATACCAGGAAACTACTGTCGACCCAATACTGAATATTCCTCCATATGTGCTCTTTCAGTCCGTTGGGCTCCCTGCCCAATCTGCATCAGTGAAGCCGCAAAGCTTCACTCTATCCTCCTGTCTGTACCACAGACCATATCTCGATGTGCCACTAAGATAACGCAATACATGCTTGCCTACCTTCCAGAAGAGCTTGGTAGGCTTAACCATAGCTTGCGAGAGCTGGTTAACAGCATAGCATATATCGGGTCGTGTATTGACCAGATACATAAGCGACCCCACCAACTGTTGATAGACAGTGGCATCCACTACCTCCGCTGAAGTAGCATCCTCCTTCTTCCAACCACCAGGAAGAGGAGTATCAACAGGCTTGCAGCCATGCATGTTGAACCTCTCCAGTATCTCCTAGGCATACTTGCCCTGAGAAACAAACAGTCCACCACTGCGCTGCCAAATCTCCAATCCCAGGAAATAATGAAGGAGGCCCAAGTCCTTCATCTCAAACTCTCTAGCAAGATCCTCCTTGCATGAAAGTATCAATAGCTCATCACCCGTCAAAATCAAATCATCTACATAAAGTAAAATGATCAGCAACTTACCCTCCACCACAATCTGGTATAGGTTAGGATCCGCCTCACTCTTGGAGAATCCAAGTCCGGTGAAATAACCGTCTATCCGTGTGTACCAAGCACGAGGTGCTTGTTTCAACCCATACAGCGCTCTCTTGAGCCTACACACATGCGGCTCGCTGTTGAAGATCTCGAAACCTTCGGGCTGCTCTATGTACACCTCCTCCTCAATGACTCCATTGAGGAACGCAGTCTTCACATCCATCTGATGAATGTGCCACCCCATCTGCGCTGAGAGAGCAAGAATCGTCCGTATGGAAGAATACCTTGCGACAGGTGAAAAGGTCTCCTCATAATCGATCCCCTCAATCTGTGAAAAGCCTCAGGCAAAAAATCTTGCCTTGTACTTCTCCACACTCCCGTCAGCTGCCTGCTTCACTTTGTAGATCCATCTCGAACCCACCACTGATTTCCCTTCCGGCCTCGGGACAATCTCCCATGCAATGTTTCTGACAATCGAATCATACTCTTCCACCATGGCATCTACCCATGCGGGGTCCTCCACAGCTTCCTCGAAAGAGGATGGCTCTGTCACGATACACTTGCTCATAAGAGCCATGTATCCAGTATACCGGTCAGGTGACTGTCTTTGTCTGCGCTGTGATGTAGGTGCTCCTACAACCTTCTCTACATATTGAGCCAGTCGCTCAGCTTTTGTAGTGCGCTTCCGCCCTCTGATGGTTGGCGTTGCCTGAGTGGTCTCTTCCACTCCATGAAATTCCTTTTGTGGCTGATCCACATACTAAAGCTCATCCTTAGGAACTACTAGCTCCTCGTCTGCATGCAAGTGTGGCTCCCTCTCAAGCGAACACTTCATGGCTTTCTCCTCATGAAATTTTATATCCCGTCGCACAACAGTCTTGCGACTGTCTGGAAAATACACACGATAGTTGTGGGGCGTATCAGTGTACCCCACAAATATCCCAACCTCTGCGGTCGGATCCAGCTTCTTTCTGGCGTCCTTCGTCACATGCATGTAGACAAGTGAGCCAAAAATCCTCAAATGAGAAATGTCAGGCCTCTTGCCAGAAAACGCCTCCTCCGGTGTACTCATGCCAAGTATCTTGTGAGGACAATGGTTATGCACATACACTGTAGTATTGCATGCCTCAGCCCACAAGTGAAGGGGTAGGCCCTGATCATGCAACATCGCCCGTGCAGCACCCACGATCGTTCTATTCTTCCACTTAGCAACCCCGCTCTGCTGTGGGTTATGGGGTGCGATGAGCTCTCTCCAAATCCCTTCTGCGCTGCAAAAGTCTTTGAATTTAGCAGAGATGAACTCACCACCATTGTCGCTCCTAAGAGCCTTCACATGCTTCCCTGATTCCTTCTCAACCAGCGCCTTGAATTCATAGAACTTTGAATATGTCTTGCTCTTCTTCTGCATGAAGAATATCCAGCACTTTCGAGAGAAATCATCAACAAAGATCACATAGTACTTGTGCTTTGATGTCAAAGCTACTGAGAAAGGACCACACACGTATGTGTGAACTCTCTCAAGGATCGTCGTGGCGTGACTATCCTTCTCGTGAAAGGTGGCTTTCACATATTTTCCCAAGGTACACCCCTTGCACTGATCTTACTGTGCAAGAGTGCCCTTAGGAAGCCCAGTAGAAATTTGCTGCAATATCTTCAAGGCTCCATGGTGAAGGTGGACCAATCTCCGGTGCCATAGCTCGCCATCATCCCGGCTCACCACTCCTTTCGCCTTGCATGCCATTGCTGCGCAGCCATCTACTTGCAACTGATAAAGGTTCTTGACTCAAACCCCTATCTTCCAGGTCTCTCCAGTTGTCTTACCGCGCAGGAAAGCCTTTCCCTCGCTGAAGACCACATCGTACCACTTGTATTCCAACATCGCCACAGAGATCAGATTCTTCATCAATCTTGGAACATGCAATACTTCCTTCAATACGAAGGGTTTACCAGACTCCCTCTCAAAGGAAATGGTACCGATACCAGTCGCACTGTATCTACCATCATCGCCCATCTCGATGTGTACTCCAAGATCTTTTTCCTCCAGATCTGAAAACAGATCCCGATCTCCTGTCATGTGAAATGACGCACCACTGTCCAAGAACCATACTGATCCCATCACACTTGAGACCAAGCATGCGATCAGTGAAAAATCCAGTTCAAACTAGGAGGCCAATGCCTTTCCCGCTGCAGATCCAACAACCTTCTTTTTTTTCTTCTTCTGCGGACAATTTGTGGCATAGTGTCCGTGCTGGTGACAACAAAAACAATTCACCTTGGACATGTCTTGTTTCTTGCCTTTCGCACCAGACTGAGAAGCTTTATTGCTCTTCCCCTTCTTTGCTTTGGCAGCCAAAGCACAATTTTCTTCATCAGATGCCTTTGATGAAGATCCGTCTGTGGTAGTCCGCCTTATCTCCTCTTGCACGAGATCTGACCAAAGTCGCTCCCATCTCGGCAACTTCTCCCGACCATTGACAGAGTCCTGATAGGAATGCAAACTCTTCAGAAGACCAAGGAGAGCCAGGTCCACCAAGTCCTCATCATCGATAGTCACTCCCACACTTCCTAGCTCATCTCTGCATTGAGTGAACTTCGTGAGGTACTTGGTGATACTGTCGCCTTTCTCCATCTTAATGTTTCTGAGTTTATCCTTGAGCGCCAGCTTCCTCTGGTCGCTCTTGCTCTGGAATAGATCTGTCAACGCTTTCCACATAAAATAGGGAGAAGCTTTTCCATGCAGGCTGGATACAATGTGATCCTTCACGCCCTCCAACAGAATCCTTCGACATTTCGCCATCTTCTTTTGCCAAGCCTCAACTTCAGCAGGATCAGTAGGCTTTTGGACATCCATATCTACGAACTCCTTCAGCCCGTTATCATCTAATACCACCTCCATCCGGTCTTTCCATGCAACATAATTCGAACTGCCCTCAAGGGCATACTCGAGTCGGAAACCGTTGAAAGACATTTCAACTCCGGCACCAAGAAAACAATCTGCTGCAAAATTCGAATTCCAAGCTCAAAACTCAACTGCTTCTGGATCTGTGAGAACAAATTATTTCTAGCACAGAGATCGACTATAGGGGCATTTACTGGATATATCACCTTTCAGAGAAAGGATGGATCCAGAGGCTACCTGGCCCGTTACAGACTCTGTCTACCGAAATAATTGTAATCACTGTAATCGATCCCGATGATCAATTTCGCTTTGATACCATGTAGAAATTTGCTGAATAATGAAGATTTATCCACTGAGATTATCCTGGCCACACACTAATTCGAATTCATGCATAACACATAACCTCTTCTACAATTGATCATCAATATGTGGAAATAGAAACAGTCGCATGCGCACATAAACACAATATGTAATGGGGAAAGCTTATAGCTGAAAACCCCCAGCTATTTTTTATATTATAATAGAAGAGAACATGTAACAATACATAGCACAATACTCCTCACAAGTACTCAGTACTATCTCCAAAAAGTTACACACAAACTAGCTCAGTTTTGAACAAGTCACGGGTTCAAAACTCATCTACTGTTTGCCTGCCTCTACTGCGTAATCCAAGTTGGTGTAATGAGAGATCCAAGTTCGAATCTCCTTGGCTTGATCTGCGCAATCCTCATTGGAAATCTCCTCCAATGCTTGTGCAAATCTCATGCACAACTAATGTCGCAACTAATAGCAATCTCACCCTTTCATATACCTCTTCCACTGGTCTTCACTGAACTGTCCATGCACTGCAGTCAACTGATGTGTTCTTTAGTTGAATAATGAGTTAATATTTAATGAATTAAATAATATTTAATTCACCCCACTCATATCTAGTGTATTAGCTAGTTAAACTAAATACAACTAGTTCAACTAAGTTAACCCGAACAAAACTCCACCAACTGTCTCATCAACTCCACCAAACTCCGCCACTTGAGTTATAACTGAAGTCAACCATGCATGAGCTCACCAAACCCCTAGGAATAGCGTAATTCCTTCTGTCAGATGCATGGGCCACATCCGTAGCTCAAACTGAAGTGTTGCAAGAGGATAAATTGAAGTTTATAGTCCAAATATTATTAAGGGTAAATAATATTTGACTTTTCTATTTTTAGCCTGACAGTCTAAAAATAGACTCCGCCCAAATGTCTAAAAATAGAGGTCCATATATTTTTACCAACTCGACCAATCATCCATGAATAGCATACTGCAACTCCTAGACCATGCTCCATATGTCTAAAAATAGACATAGTCTAAAAATAGACTTTGCGCCAAAAATAGCCTGCGGGCCCACTTAGTGAAGGCGACTTCATTTCACTAAGCTCCATCATCTTGTTTCATTTTCAACATAACGAAATTGGTTGCTCATGAGAGGCATTGAAAATAAATGATAGTCATGGCATACATTGCTTGTTATAGATTGCACTGTTTATGTGCACGAGAGTGTTGCATTTGTGGGTGTGTGGGTTTGAATGTTTTCTTATGTGAGTGTGTGAATGCATTGTTTATGTGGGTGTTATGGGTTTGATGTGAGAGTGAATCACTTATGTGGGTATGTATATTAAGTGTGTGAGTTTATTATTTATGCCTGATGACATTGTTTATGTGCATGTGTGTGAGTGCATTGCTTTTGTGTCAGTACAATGATTATGTGTGTGAATGCATCACTGATGTGTGAGTGCAGTGTTTATGTGTCACTTATGTGGGTGTGTGGGTTATGTGTGGCTATGTTTCTTATGTATGGAAGTTTCACTCATGGAAACACAATTTATGCACTTACACACTCATAATGAATGCATGTGGGTGTCGCTTATATTATGAGTGTGCTACTTAAGTGAATGGATCTCTTAGGTGTGTGAGTGCATCACTTATGTGTGTGAATGCATCACTGATGTGCATGAGTAAATTGGTTTTTTAGATGTGTCAACTATGTGTGTAAATATTATTTATGTTAGTCATGTAACTTACGTGACTGTGACCATTTAATGCAATCTCAAAAATTGTCTTAATACTAGCAATTTTAACTTTGACACAATTTTTTGCACCTTCGTATGTGCTTTTCAAAGCAATTACATTCCCAACAACTAGAGATCTAACTTAGTTTCTTAAGCTTCTTCCCAAAAATATAAACAATACCTAAAATGGAGAACCAAGAAAAAAATTATGATACTGACAAGGCTCTCCATTTTATGAAACAAATCAAAGTCATGTAGACAACATTCCCACTCAACCCTAATCATGCTATGGTTAAGGGTCTTGCATTTTAGGTCTATTACTTCTTATGTTTTTTTTTTAGCATTATTATAAAATCTAGTTTTGACCTCTTGCAATAGACTTTTTATGAATGAGCATATCCATTTCATCTCTTCTCGAGGATAAATTACTTGGATTATTTTCGCTTCATATATTATGTATAACCTGATATCTGCCACTTAATGATTCATTAATATAATTTGGTTTGATTGTAATACTATGCTTTCAATATTATATCGTAGTGTGTTTTTTATGCAATATTTTTTTTTCTCATTTTGTTCTCAACATAACCTAGATCAATGGCATTAAGAAAATCTCCTCCCTATTATTTTTCCATGAAGTCCCCCAAGAAATTCAGGTTATAATTGCCCCAACAAAGTCAGGTTATAAGGAGTTGGGCTTGAAACTAGGTGAGCATGGTTGAGACTTTCATGCCAACTCCAACAACCTCATGTGTCAAACAAAGTAAATAAATTCAATAAATTAGGAGATCTAATCAAGTTGTTGCTGTGAGTAACCCTTGAGTGATAGAGGAAAGATATGATGAATAATTTTCCCTAAATCCTTGATGATCCCTAATAATCCTGGAGACATATTCAACATACAACCATTTCGAAGCCTACAACACCCGTCAAGATACAAGTTAATTTTGACATCCTTTATTTAAATCCTTGATAATTGTAGGAGCTTTATATAGATGATTAAATATGATAGAGGGTTATTTCTTTGTTCACAACTTTTCTAATTGTTGGAAGATTATTTTCACACTTTTGAAGTCCCTTCTCTATGTCAAATATTAGTGGGATACTTATTAGGTGCAAGAAGCCAAATATTCTCCATTATATTCTTTGTCACTTGATAGGTTCGCTAACACCTATCTATTGCTCTCAACATAATTTAGATATTGACAGACTCTGGATCCCTGGTCCCATCAATTGACATGTCCTGAAATTTACATCTTCATTAAGTGATGGTTTTGTTAACTGATCCACCAACCATTAGGAAACTTACATTAAAAGGAAAAGTCCCTCTAGCGGAGGTTATAAAGGAGGTTTTTAGTGTTATAAAAACTGGCCAAGATTGTCAAAAAACATTTGCTACAACATTCGTTTATGGTTACAGAGGTTTTGGCGGAGCTTTTAACGGAAATTCAACACAAATAAAAAAAAATGGGCGGCTGGAGGTTATTACATATGTTTTTTTCATAGGTGCACTACTCTGACTTGAACATACCGGTGCGTACATATAGAAGGTGCCCCGGGGCAGTCAAAGAAAAATGCATAGGGCCGTTAAGGTATAAAACCGCACCGGGCATAGTGTTGGTGATACAATGCACGGGGTGGTTCTAATTGGTCTTGGGATTTGTGCGGTGCCCATAGGTCTTATCAACGCACCAGTGGGTAGACGTATAGAAATGCCCCGGTGCGTAGTATCACAGAAAGGCACCGAGATTTATAATTGGTATCGGTATTCGTGCAGTGCCCATAGTTCGTACAAATTCACCGGTGCTTATAGACACATAAACACCCTGGTGCGTAGTATCACACAAACACACCGATATTTATAATTGGTCTCAGTATTCGTGTGGTGCCCATATATCGTACAACAACGCCGATGCGTACAGAAACATAAACGCACTGGTGCGTCATACCGCACAAACACACCGATATTTTTAATTGGTTTTGGTGCTTTTTCGGTGCTCATAGTTCGTAAAAACGCACCAGCGCACTTCTTAATACAAACGCACCAGTGTACAGTTACTAACACACATCGGTTTTCATTTTGTATTTTTTAGAAACATCGACCTGTGACAGTGCAATTATTGTGATTGTTTTAAATTCATTATTCATCAAAAGTCGACACATCTTATAACAATATTCATATTAATTAAATTCTTATTAATGCATTTGAATGTGATGTTTGGATTAATTTGTTATATCATATCATAATTGTTGTGGTTTTTTAAAATTAATTATTCATCAAAAGTCGACACATATATATCTCATAACAATATTCATATGAATTAATTTTTTAATAGTGTATTTGAGAACGAAAATGGAGAACGCAATAGAATAAATTAAAACATATTTTATGATATATAATATATATGAATAAGACAGTCTTTATCATAAAAAATGGGACAGTTATTGGTATCCCTTTATCTTTTAATTGGGACACTATGTCCATTACATTAAACAAAATGTCTGATTTCATAGACATATTTAAAAAAATACAACGCCTTGCTTTGGTATCCAAACATAGTGATCATCATTCTTCGCTTGAACTGTTGTCACTGCTAGAGCTACTTCCATGACTTGGGTTATTTTTAGGAATGTTTTGTTCACGCTGTTGATTGTTTTCTTCTTCTTCACCTTCCATCTACAAAAATAAAAGTAAACTAAAATGAGTGTATATACATAGGTGAGAAAAATGAAAATTGCAATATTAAATAATATACATAAATGTAAATCGAAAAGAAAAATGACATACCATAGCAAAAATTGACTCATAAACTATACACATTCTTTCAAAACCATGTACCATGCCATATTTCAAAATTTCATTTGTTGGCGCAACTCCATACTTTGTTTCCTGCAAGTTTTATACCCCATAACAAATCATATATTTAATATAAAAGATGTTTTTGTTCTATTAATTATAGACGGAGCTAAGTAAAACAAGATCGATAGATGCTTACAAATTCCAAAATTAATTTATGATATGCCAACATATACCATATTTAACCCAATTTCAATCAATTCGTCTGATGGTTCTTCTTTGTATGTTAGCACCTGTTTGAAGACATTCAATGATTAATTTCGTAAAACAACTTAAAAAATACAAAAATGAAATCTTGTTAAGTTGTTATAAGGAAGTAACAATTACTCACAAACTTAGATATCAACCCTTTTCTTCCTTGTCGTCCTGTCTCATGTGCTGAATGGGTTCCATTTTCTTTTCTTTTCTACAAGAAAATTCTTGAGAATTAATATTTAATGCTAAATTATTTATTTATTGTACCTAATGATTGAAAAATTCAATGATTACATATTACATTTGAAGCACGTAGTTGTTGAGATGGCTCCTCCTGCGATGCAATTTTGTCCATTTCTTTGACCATCTCCTTGTACACCTTTTTGGACATTCCTACTGGCATATTTCTGATATCAACTCTTTCATCTTTTGAGATTTTCATAATCTTCCTGAAAATGTAACATGACAATAAAATATTTAATTTTTATATTGATATCTGAAAAGTAAATATAACAAAAGTGATATTCATAAATAATTCTAGACAAACATTTAAAGGAATATAATTACTTTTTCATTCCTTCTTTTTTGACATTGTACGTTTTTGTTATTAAAAGTCTGACATGTCTCATTGACCAATTCTCTGGAAACTCTTCCTGTAGTTTAGATAAAATTTGGTTCTTGGAATCATTGGATTAATTTTTGTATTGTAAGTGGAAAGAACGTCTATACATTCGTTCCACTAGATCCCTCAAACTTTTGTAAAAGTTTTTCCCCCTTTCGTTAACTTCCAGCACCACTCTAGATGAGCTAAGGAGAAATTCATTTTCATTTGCATATTTTTCTTTCCTTTTCTTAGAACAACATTCCTATTTTGAGTTGTTGGTCCGTGTAGAACATTAAACATATGTGAATTAATAGACTGTTTGACACATTTTATCTAAAATTTTTAAGTATATTATTGATGATAATTAAAAAAAGAAACTCATATTGGATCGATAGTATTTTTTCATTCACCTGATTCATCCTTTTGCAATTTTTCCATCAAGCTTTTACACTCTTCTGGTCCTAGATCAGAAATAATATTATCGAGCTTCGACATTTTGTGGCTCTGCATAATACACATTAAACAATACATATTATTTAAACTTACATATAGTTCAAAAATAATATTTTTTATAAAGAATTTACAAAGAACTTGGTTTTTTTTTTCTTTTTTTGATGTGTTATCAATATTTTTGTTACTTGATCTCTTATCAGTCATTTATTTATCAATCTGAAACCTGTACCATATCATTCATTAATATATATATAAATAAATTGTCAACTTTTCAGGTAAAAAATAAATCTCAATACACCAGTGCGCCTTTCTTGATGTACGCACCGCCGCCGGTGTGTGGGGGTATTACCAACGCACCGCAAAACAACATATTAGACCGTACGGTGCGTGGGGTATTATAAACACACCGAAAAAACATTGTAATAGACCGTACGGTGCTATCCTCATAACATGGAGCATCGGTGCCCTATTTCACATATGGCGCACTGATTTTAAAAAAATTGTTTTCAAATTTTTTATTACACAATACTTGCGCGGTGCGCTAGGTTACGCTGGGTGCACCGATTAAAAAAATCCATTTTTTCCAAAAATTCACGCAATGGCTGAATGGATTGGGATTTGACTATGCAAGTTGTCTCATGGGTTGGATGTCAATCTAAAATGAAAAGCCCTAATTCTGAAATCATAGAAACAGGGAGAAGAAAGGGCAAAAACAAAAAAAATGAAGGGTTTAGGGTAAAAATGGATAAAACTATAGAAAAGTAAGAAAACTGCAGAATTAGTAAAAAAAATAATCAAGTTTAATCAAGATATGGTTTGAAATTATATGTTACAGGGTTTGAATCACCAGAGGTTTGATTTCTGATTGTCTGAATACTTTTTTTCGAACGTATTTCACTGCTCCATAGTGCCCTCGTGCTCTCTTGCTCCAAATATGTCTCCTGCAAATATCTGGCTGAAAATTTTAGCAAAAATAGTGAAATAATGAAAAGTGTTTAGTATTTAAAGAATTATTTTCTGAAATTAGATTTTTAAAAATATTTTGCCGCCCATTTTTCAATTTGCCGCTTTTTTTTTTTTTTCACTTAAAGAAAATAGAGTTGCATTTTTTTTTTTAATTTTCTTTTATTCGTCACCGGTGCGTCGCTTTATAACACCGCACTGGTGCGTCGTTTTGTAACACCGGCACCGGTGCAGTGATATGTACAATTACACCAATTTGCGGTTAAGGCATCGAAATTACTTTTAGCTGTGTACACCAAAATTTAGTGAACTCTAACCATAGAAATTGAGAATTATAATTTTGTTTATTCTTGAGAATTAGAATTGGAATTAAAATTGAGAATTGGAATTGGATAAATTCTTGATGGAAATAACTATTCTTCCAATGCATTTTTTTTTATTGTAGGAGGTCCCCACTGATTATGTGGAGAGAATGCAATGTGGGGCGTGTGAAGATGCAATACTACAGGGCCCAAGTGGGCAATTGTGGCATGTGAACCTGTTATAATTGGCACTTAACTATTTGCAACCAATATGTTTTAGAATATAATCTGCAGATAGACGGATGGCTTGCCAACAATTAGTACATATAATCTGTAGAAGGGTAATTCTCTGGGAGCAATGACAACGAGTCCTTCATTATGCATTTGTTAGTAGAAGAAGATCGATTTTCGACTAGATGATGCAGTTATTACATTTGGAGGCAATGGTTTCCCATAGAAAATGAGTATAGGGTTGAGCAGAGGAAAGACATTGTAAAATAGGCTATTACATTAGTTTTTCCAATGGGAAACCGATTTGCAGGTGGAAATATGGTAGCTGCAGGTATCTATGATTTTCTTCCCACAGAAATGGTCACTGGATTTCCATTTATAATACAAACAAAATTTTCACTGGTTTCATCCACAGGACCACAACTTAGACAAGTTAAAGATGCCATTCAGGTTCAATTGAAAGCCGAAGATGTGATTTTATGCGACGTTAGCTTTGTTGGTAAAAGTTTATGTAAGCCAACTGAAGCTCAGAAAATACTCCCAGCTGCTTTTAAATGCATTCTGGAGAATCTTTCCCTTCATGGGACCTACCAGCCCAATCAACAACGTCAATTGATCTTTCTCTGCTTTCCTTAAGGGAATGAGAATCCTTCCCTTCATGGTGCCTCTTGGCTTTATCAACTAGCTCGATTGATCTTTCTCTACCATCAAATCTACTCTCCATTTCTCCATCATGGGACCTCTTAACCCTATCACCCACCTCAATCGAATGCTCTCTGCTAGTCTCAACCTGTACTCCTCTTGTACTCTGTCGAGCTCTGTAGCCATCTGCATCCCTATAAACGTCTTTGTCCGTATTTCTACTTGAATCACTCATTTTATCTGCTATAAAATTTTCAGCCGCAATTCAAACTCTCGTCTTTTCAAACCCCCATCTCCTCACAAAAATTCTTGCCTGCGATTGGAACCCTCCACTGCTCCAATACTGCACTTTACAGAATAACCCTGTTCCGGTGCACTATTTTATAGGCGCACCGGGGCGGTTTGTAAGATCGAGGTTTTTGTTTTGGCGCGACGCACCGGTGCGTCGGAGTAATAAGACGCACCGGTACGTGTTATGATGATAAGCGCACCAGACTGTATAAAGTTCTTTTTTTTTGTATGTAAGATCATAATAAAATAATGATAATTATAAAGTACATGAATTTATTTGCATTATTTTCTAAACTTTATTATGTTACAAAAATTCAAATTATTCTAGATTTATTATTTTACAATTATTTCAAATTTACAAATTTAAATATTTCAATAAAATCATTTCACATTAATACAACTACAATTTTCACATTAATTCAATTAAAATTTTACAAATATTTTACATACAATTACAATTAAAATTAGAATTAGAATTAGAAATAGAATTAGAATTAGAATTAAAATTAGAATTAGAATTCGAATTAGAATTAGAGTTAGAATTACAATTTTACAATTTCACATACAATTACGATTAGAATTAGAATTAGAATTTTAATTTTACATACAATTACATTGACATACAATTACATTTAGAATTTTACATACAATGAGAATTACAAGTACAATTTTACAATTTGTCACATATACAATTACAATTAAAATTACAATTACAATCATTCCACAATAAATTAAATATTACAATTACAATTAAAATTTTACATTAAATATTTTACATACAATTACAGTTAAAATTAGAATTAGAATTACAATTTTACAATTTCACATACAATTAGGATTAGCATTACAATTACAATTTTAATTTTACATACAATTGCATTTACAATTAAAATTTTACAATTACAATCATTTCACAGTAATACAATTAAAATTTTACAAATATTTTACACTATACAACTAGAATTAGAATTAGAATTACATTTACAATTACAATACCAATTTTACAAATATCTTACATAGAATTACAAATAAAATTACAATTACAATTTTAGAATTTTACATACAGTTACAATTACAATTACAATTCTACAATTTGTCATATACACAATTACAGTTAAAATTACAATTACAATCATTTCACAGTAAATTAAATATTACAATTACAATAAAATTTTACATTAAATATTTTACATACAATTACAGTTAAAATTACAATTACATATACAGATACAATTTTACAATTTTACATCTAATTAAAATTAAAATTTTAATTACAATCAGGACATAATATTTAATAAATATCATGGTCATTTAATATTAAATTAATTAATAAACATCACGATCATGATAACCATCATACAAACATCATATTCGACTAAAAAACACATTCAAACATCAAATTAACATTATATATTAACATCATCACAAAACAAACATCAAATATATATACATCTCATGTCAAATAACTCATGCTATCACATACACATCTATCTGCAAGCTAAACATTAAATGAAAATATCTAACATGACCTAACAATATACATCATGTAGATCACCAACATGTACATTAAGTACAACTGAAACATGAACATAAAATACATGGACCATATATATATATATATATATATATATATATATATATATAACTGAATAATGTTAAAAATATACAACTGTAATATGAATGTCATGGATCAGCTGGTGGTAGTACATCAACATCAATAGCAGTACTAGTGGAGGCCTGCTCAGTCAATGGTGCAGCCTCGACGGTCGATGGTCGACCCTACTCATGATCATGACTAATACTGATGGATGGATCAGCTGGTGGTAGTACAACATCAATATAAGCAGTACTAGTGGAGGCATGCTTAGTCAATGGTGGAGCCTCGACGCTCGATGGTCCAGCCTGCTCATGATCATGACTAGTACTGATGGATGCTGCAGGCTACTGATGACTGGACGTGGCCGATGGTCCAACCTCATCTCCATGATGACTGCTAGATGCTAGTGGAGCCTCATGCACATCAGGCACAACGCGAGGTGAACGATCATGAGATGAGTCCCTGCTCACGGAATGTCCATCATGTGTTGCGGCTTGACCACGCCTATAACGTGCAACAATCCTCCTCAGTCGCGTAACAGATGTCGTAGCTCCTACGACATGCCGCATGAGGCTATACATGTCAGGCAACATGCCTCTCCACATCCGTATTAGCCTATCATCGGCCTATATGTCTCTGTAATGAGCGGGCTTGATGCCTGCCTCAACAATCAATGCACTGAGTTGGTCACCCAAATCCATCCTATATCGAGTATCAGGTCGACCACGCCTAGAAAAAGGCGGTACCGACGCACCAACATGAGGAACATGTCTCTCTCCATTGGCCTCTTGATCATGATCCTCGACATCTGCCATGTCCTGATCATCATCAGGATCCACACATGGATCATGTGGTGGTTCTGACATCTCCTTGCCATAAAAAGAGCCAATGTCTGCAAAATATATACAAGTACACAACAATAATTAGACAATTTAATAAAAAAAAGTTAAAGAACATGCTAGAATAAATTTAAATATATAAAACAATAATATTACCTCTATCATCTGGCGGCTCATCAGCTGTGAAGAGGATGTTGGCACACCCTTGCCAATCCAATCCAGCATACAGACAGGGGACCATAATGAAGGGATGCAACTCATCAACATTAGCTAGTAAGTCTAGTGCATCATGCGATATCCTGGCTGGAAACATAGTCTCTTCCCTCTTGGGCATCATTTTCCCCGACATGTGCATCCGGGCCTCCAACATCGGCCTACGAGGCTGCTGAACAAAAGAAAGCCTCATCTCTGGAAATCTCTCAAAAAATAAACAAAAAGCTCTGAAGCAAAAGGGAAGTTGACCCTCCTATGTGCATGAATACGACATCTATCTAAGGCCGTACAAATCTACCGCAAAAAAATGGCATACCACCTGACAAGTCGTGGCTCCTGTACTAAAGAATCAACATAATATAGAAGCGAGAAAATAATGCGTTGCATATCACTGGTGTTGTGTGAAATGGTCGAAATGAGAAGTGAGAGGCATTGCATGTCCTATCTACCAAATGCACCAATACGTAATTGACCTCTAGGGACCTGAAACTCTGAAGGAGATAATACATTTGCTCCAATGTATCTCTAGGAGTAAACTAATTGACTCCCTGCTACACAACTAGCTGGAACCTCTAGGAATGAGGGAAAATCCACCCTTCTCCTCGATAGCCCTATAATGAAATAAATATCCTCGTCAGTGGGTGTGTACCACTAGTCAGGACCAACCTGGAAAGCCTGTCAGTGGGCATTCCACCTGCGGATAAGATGTCTCAAAAAGACACTATGGGCCTTTAGGGAAGCAGCCTCCTCATAGAACTTGAGGAGTCATACCTGCCTTAGGAGCCCCTGGTTATCTGCTGTAATAGGGCGAGGGTATGCATCTCTCTCCCTCTCTCGTGCCTCCCATTGACGAAGCATGTCATACTGCTTCGCCTGTTGTTGCTGATGTTCCTCCTCTTCTCTCTGAATCATTGACATATTAAATCATTTTTTTTTATTAAATCAGACATGTATTTAGGAATATAAATATATATATTTTTTTGGAAAAAAAAATACAAACCAGTCGGTGCGCCACAAAAAAAGTCATGCACCGGTTCCGGTGCGGCTTTTTTTTGTAGAGCACCAGAGGCGGTGCGCCAGATGACATAAAACGCACTGTATGCGGTGCACCTAAAATTTTTTCAAGCCCTGTTGAATATATATGGTGTCAGAAGAGCGGTGAACTGACTAAAATATATGCCCCGGCGCGTATAGTCATGTCAGCGCATCGACTTCCTGACAAATTATATAGTCAACAGTGCGGTCTTTTACCCGACCGCACTGTTGACCCTATCGGAATGTCGAATGCGGTGCGATGACAGACATCGGGGAGGATATATTCGTCAATGCACCGCGTTGTTATTCCCATGGTCAACGATGCGCCCAACTAAATGACCGCACCACAAATGTTTTTTAAATTTTAAAATGATGTGGGGCGCCTTTCGGTACCGTCCCGGAAACAGTGCAGATACCGTTAGCACTGGTTGCAGTGCGTCTTGTAAATTTTACAGGTAGCACTGCTTATCGGTGCGAGCTGAACGGTTTATGCGCACTGCGCGGAAATTTTTTTTATTTTTATTTTTAATGGTTAATTTTAAGGTTATTTAAAATTATAATCCGCTAGAAAGCTTAATTATGGAAAAACTAGAAAAATACCTGTATATTTCGCCGTCGAGGAGGCATATTGGCTGTAGAATTTGCAAAAGAAAATTTTCCCACCGTTTTGAAAAATGCAAGCTAGAGATTGGTGGCCAATGCATAGCAGCAGTGCGTGCAATGGGTGCAATGGGAGCACTGATGTCAAGGCGGCTTAGAGAAGGAGAAATTGCATCGGTGCTTGAGAGATCTGGAGTACTGAGAAAGGTGAAAAATGCGGTTTTTTGGCCATAATTTTTTTTTTTTTTATATTTAACCTTGTTCTGGTGCGCAGGGTTTTATAGGCGCAACGATGTAGTTTCTTAAGAACGCACCGGGCTGTTTCAGATTTAGCGCGTTGTTTTATTAGGGCGGTTACTTAACACTGCATCAAGCTGTTTCAGTTTTGGCGCGGTGTTTCATGACACACCAGGGTGGAATAATGTTGAAGCATCGGTGCTTTACAGTAATAGGAAACACTGAGCATGTCTGTACGGAGTGCACGGTGTCTGGTGTGCCAATGTTTTGTGCGACCGGTGCTTTCTCTTGTAGAGCGCACTGGTGATTGAGATCAGAAAAGTGAAAAATGTGGTTTTTTGGCCGTAATTTTTTTTTTTTTTCTTAACCCTTTTGCAGTGCATGTGTTTTATAGGCACACCAGTGCTATTTCAGATGAACACACCGATCCGATTTTGTTTTGGTGTGGTGTTTTATGACGCACCGGGGTGGAAGAGTTTGTGCGCACCGATGCCTTCTCTTGTAGAGCAAACTGGTAATTGAGAGCTCTAGAGCATTGAAAAAAGTAAAAAATTCAGTTTTTTTTGCTGTAATTTTTTTTTAACCCTTTTTTTGTGTGCGTGCTTTATAGGTGCATCGCTGCTGTTTCTTACGTACGCACCAGTCAGTTTGTGTTTTTGCGCATTGTTTTATGATGCACTGGTGTGGGTTCTTAATACTGTACCAGGCATTTTTAGTTTGGCACGGTGTTTTATGATGCACTGGCACGGAAGAGTTATGAAGCACCGGTGCTCTACAATAATACGATGCACCGGGCTGGTGTGTATGGAGCGCATGATGCCCAGTGTGCCAATGTTTTGTGCGCACCGGTGCTTTCGCTTGTAAGGAGCACTGGTGCGATGTTGAATGATAAGCACACTGAGCAGAAAACATCCGCAAAACCCTCAGCCCGCCAAAATCCTCTAGTGACCTCCACTAGAAACGGATGTATGGGTTATTTTTATAAGGGGTTCCTCAAAAACATCCGCTAAAGGGTCTTTTCCTAGTAGTGTTAAGGCATCTCCCAACTCATTTGGTCCAGTCTTGTTAATGGATTGTTAACTAATAGAACCGGCCTCTTCATCAACTAAATTTTATGTTAATCGGGCCACCAGGAGTAGTCAACGTCATCCATTATACCTTGCAGTTGGTCCGGTTAACAAATTTTCATGCTTACGCCCCTTTTTGGGGTTAGTGCATGGTCATGGTCCCTTACCGACATATATGATTTGGGGCTAGGGCTAAACGCTCCCAATCACCAAATTTCCAAATCAACCTATAATGTCCCAAATTGTTTGAGCATGGATATACCATTTTCGCTTCTTAATAATCTCCTTTAGGCTAGCAAGAGGGGAAAATAGCTAAGGGAACAAGGGATTTTTTCTCAACTCTATTTTGGTATTACTATTATTAAATAAAAGGGGCAAATACTATTGAATAAAAAGGGGCAAAGTATTATTGATGAAAAATGGGTAAAATTTCATTTAGAGAAAATAAGTGGCGTATCAATAAAATAAAATAAAATAAAAAGATATTTCTAGAAGATTGGAGAAGATTCGACAAATATTGTAAAAAGGGAGAGAAAGCCAATTCTCATGCATTTTGATTTATGATTATTCTCTTGACGGTTGATTGGGGCTCAAGCGATTCTAGCATGAGGGTTTCAAGCGAGACTCTCTAACTAGTTTCAGTGGATTTCAAGTGCCACCCTAGCTAGGTCTCAACTAATTTTGGTGGACTTGAAGTGCCACCCTAGCTAGCTCTCAACTGATTTTGGTGGATTTCGAGTGCCACCCTAGTTGTCTTGTGGGAAAATAACATATATTTTCCATTTATGCTTCAATTTGTGGGTGATTTGAAGGCATATTCTGAATAGGTCAATTTATTATCCAATTGTCAAAGATCTAATTGGTACAACCATGCTGAAATCATTTTCCAACATCTCATTTAGGGTTGAGCTCATTTGGGTGAAGGCCAAATTCATATTTTTGAAGTAGGATGAGTTTGGTATTAGGAGAATGACTGAGTTCCCATTTTTAGATGGAGGTTGAATTGATATTGACCAGAGGCTGAACCCATCTTATTAAAGGAGCCAATTATTTTGTAAAATTAGAGGGCCAAATTGCCCATTATAGAGGATGAAATTGTTGGAACCTTGGAGGGATGAATTGTTGAGTCTTATGGGCTAAATTGCATATTTTTTTTTTAGGAAGACAAGTTGCCATTGGGAATCCAAATCATTCATTGTTGAATATCAATTTTAAAGGCTAAATCCATCATCTATAAGCTGAGTTTATTCTTGAGGTTGAGTAAGTACCTTCAGGCCGAGTTTAGTCATTGGTTCACGGTCTTTCGTTGAGACTGAATTATCCATCAAGGGGATGACTCTTTCATTGATTGATAAAGAGTTTTTGCCATTATTTAATCTACAGTCCATGTGGATTAATTTGTTGGAGGATTGAGTTTATACCTTCACCTAGGCTGAGTTTCCAGTGATCAAACTTCTCCAAGAGGCTGACTTTAGCTTGTTACGGTCGAATTGATTTGGAAGCTAGGGTTATCATTGACAAATATTGAGTTCTTATATTTAGAGTTGGAAATAATTCTTGGGGAAGGTCAAATCCACAAAGTAAATTCTGACCTGAGGAGGCGAATTACTTGTGCCAGATATGATCATATTTATTGCTACAGGTAGGCTGAATATCCTTGTACTAGGAGGCCAAATTGTATCAGGTTTAACAATTGTAATTATTTATCACAGGGTTTGAGTTGCCACTATTTGGAGGTCTCGTTTAAGTCCCATTTTCCAGGCCGAAATTCACTGATATTTATAGGTCTACATCAGTCTTCAAATAGATTATGAGGGACATAATTGTTATAGAAAAAATCATATATTGTTGGGATAATCTACAATACTCAAGGATAATATTGTTGAGGATGTTCCAAGTTCATGATTTGGTTGTATAACATCTGATCAGAATTAATAAAATTTGATATTTTCTTGAAGTTTACTTCTATTATTGGTGTTTTCTATCTTGCTCTAAAACTGTTTGATGAAATGCTTATTCATCAAATATTTGAAAAATGATTTAATTTTTTTTTAAAATGTTTGTTGGGTTATTTTAGCTTTGGTACATTACAGTGGTATCATATCATGTTCTTGGCCAGATGTGTGGACTAAAGCCAAGTAATTCCAAAAGGTAATAGGGGTAAAGGACATGAGGGATAAATAATATTTAAACACTACGATAAATTAAATGATGATGATGCAAAGGTTGATAGTGGGTATGACAAGGTAGTTGGCTAACTCCACATTAGGAAATCCAAGCCATTCTCAATTATGTGGCAGAGCGACTAGACCCACCATGCCCAAATTTTTGGATAATGAATGGAAAGGACAAGACATGATTACAATATAGGTGGAGTTATTTACAACGGATTGAAGTCGTACTAGTCATTGGAACATGACATTGATGCATCCCTCTCTTTTTTAGAGTTTTTTCATCCAAAAGATAGGCACAAACCGGTGGGGTTTTACAGGAGCTATGAAAGAATAGTGGAATGGATGGAAGCATAGGTGGTAAAGGAGAAAATAAAAGGTAGTTTCAGATCTGCAGATTGAAAGGTAAAGGTTGTAATAATACCTATGACAAAATTTGATACATCATTGGAGCTATCATATGAGGTTGCAAAAATTGAGGAAGAGCAAGAAATGGTAGGGAACTCAGATTATAAAATTGGAAAAAATATTGAAGGGGCCATGGTTGAAAAGGAGACACACGGGGAGCACTCTGACTTGTGTGATCATGAGGAGAATCATGGATTACATTTGCACCATGAGAATCATGAGCTTCCACATTTGGAGAGCCATTTGAAGGCTCAAGAGATAGTTATGGATGATATAGGTGCAGATCCATCCTTGGGACCAATCATCGATGAAGTGCAAGTAGGTGTTGAGATATCCAACATGGGTCTAAGGCTTTCAAATGAGAGACACCAAAGGATATTTTAGTACCTAAATTACGATATTATAGTGTTTATGAAGAATACCCAAGCACTTCAAGGCACCATCTTACAAAATATTAATGAGATTGGATCTCAGAGTGGTATGTGCTGAGTCAGCATCAAGCTATCTAGTGTTGGGGAGTGACTAAAGTCCTTAACAAGGAAAAAAAGGAAGAATTTGATGTAGATTCGGTACAACCCTTTTCAGGAGCACATCGATGGGACTCACAACACTATTAACCCACCTCTCTGCATTGGAAATATAGAAGAAAATTTTTCTAGACAGATCCTGGGGGTTAACCAGGTCAGCGAAATAAGGCGACATGGTCTGAGCATGGCACAACATTAGCATAGTGGATTTTTTCTGTGTACATGTGTTCCTGAATTAAATCTCTCTCTTGTGATTGGATGAAGAGAGATGTTGAGTTGGTACCCGATGGAGTGGGTTAGACTTGTGGAGGTAGTCGCATTCCAGGGTACAACTCAGTAGGAGATTTTAGACATTGGGGGAATTGTAGCCCCATGTTTTCCTTGGAGTCTAGGTGGGAATCTTCATCACATAATAGAGAAATGAGATGACTATGGCATTGATGGGACAATTGACCCAAGGACCTAGCACACACATTCCTTCATGGAGTTCCAGTGAGCCCTAGTGGCTAGTTGGTTTATGAGCAGACTCTGGGAGATGTCCTAGCACATCATCCATGTAAGGGGTTGCAAGATGGTCAATATGCTATGGAAGGAGTGTTATGCATACAATCCCTTCTTTAGAAAGAATTAATCCCTCTAATCCAATGATTGGGTCTAGTAACAACCGTGACAAAGGATACAAGATTTCCTAGTTTAACATTGATAGTAAAATGAGAGAGGGAGATGGCCCACCTTGTATAAATTATACAACATGCATGTATATCTTGGATTCACCCGATTTAAAAATGTACTAAATTTAAATACTGAATCTATTCTACAAATATTTTACGGAATTAAAAACAAAATCACTAATGACATGAAGTAAAGAAGAATAAAATCAAACACAACACAAAAAATTTCCAGGGGAAAGCTTACTGCTCAAAACCCCACCATCTTCTATCATATATTTAGCATGGATCATGAAAAAATTACATACAAAAATCGTCTCACAAGAGCCCTCGAGTACTCAGCTAATTGTCTCACACTTTCATACAAAAACTGACTAATACTTAGCCAATTTATTGCCTCCAGACAACATGCCTTTCTTGCGCAATCCCTGATGAATGCAATCCCTAAAAGATAGGAATTATGGCCTTCCTTGACTGCGCAAGTATCATGGGCACTCCAATGGGTGTTTGGTTGCATGTGTGCAACCCAATAATACTACAACTGATATTCAACTTCCCTTTCACCTAGATCTCAACTGGGTCTCCACTGGATTTGACATGCATGCAACTAATAATAGTAAATCCTTAGTTGCATGTGAGATCACTGATTGTGAATTAATTAATATTTTAATTCACTTGATCTCTCACCAGTGTATCAAGTATTTACAACTAGCACAACTGATTTTAACTCACTTAACTGAGTTAAATTGATTACAACCTACATTAACTAATGCACCAATGCACTTCGAACTCTGTTACAAATAGAATTACTCTGCATGCCTCACCAACTACCTCTAACTCGAAATCCACTAGCTAACTGAGTTTATCACTCTTAGTTAACTATTACAGGTTATTATTGAGAATATATTACAGTTTATTGTCCATCTTAATTAAGGGATAACTAAAATAGACATGCACAAAAAATAACACTGTGGGCCCCACCCTAGTGTAGGTGCTTAATGCACTAGGCGTGGGTGTTGAAATTTTCTTGTTGAATCTCAACATTCCCTCTCAAAAAGAAATGGATTATCCTTCACCTGATCCTGTGTCTATGGTATTCGAATTTTCTCCTGGTGAACGCCTTCATCAGAATATCTGCATCCTGATCTTTTGTGGGAATGTACTGAAGCAACATTATTCTTCTCTACACACAATCTCAGAGATGATGCTACCATATATCTATATGCTTGGACCTATCATGAAACACAAGATTAATCGAGAGTTTAATGAAACTCTGATTATCACAATGAATCACTGTCGGATCCATCTGAGAACCAAACAAACCAACCAAGATCTTTCTAATCTAGAGAGAATCACATGCAGCTAGAATCACAAATTGTTGTTTCCTGATGTACCAGGAAACTACTATCGATCCTATGCTGAAGATCCCTCCTGATGTGCTCTTTCTGTCTGATGGAATACCTGCCCAATTTGCATCTGTGAAGCCTTGTCCTATGTCCGTATGTACCATAGACCATACTCTGATGTGCCCCTTAGGTATCTCAAGACATGATTCCCCCCCTTCCAAAAGATCTTGGTAGGCTTAACCATATCTTGACTCAGCTAGTTGACTGCGTAGCAAATGTCTGGTCTAGTGCTCACTAGATACATCAGTGAACCAACTAACTGCCTGTAGACAGTAGCATCCACTACCTCTCCAGAAGTAGCATCCTC
Source organism: Pinus albicaulis (assembly GCA_034641835.2). Taxonomy (NCBI): domain Eukaryota; kingdom Viridiplantae; phylum Streptophyta; class Pinopsida; order Pinales; family Pinaceae; genus Pinus; species Pinus albicaulis. Next base: position 15,585 of record JAXQQM020073411.1, on the reverse strand, counting down.
CTTCCTCCAATTTCCTGGAAGAGGAGTATCCATGGGTTTGCAACTCTCCATGTGGAACTTACCCATTATCTCCTTTGCATACTTGCCTTGAGACACAAAAATTTCACCATCCCGCTGCCATATTTCCAATCCAAGGAAATAATGAAGGATTCCCATGTCCTTCATTTCGAACTCCCTTGCAAGATCCTTCTTGCATGAGTGTATCAACTGCTCATCACCAGTCAAAATTAGATCATCAACATAAAGAACAATAATCAATAGCTTACCCTCAACCATAATTTGGTACAAGTTTGCATCTGCTTCACTTTTGGTGAATCCCAGTTCAGTGAAATAGATGTCTATCCGAGTGTACCAAGCACGGGGTGCTTGCTTCAGCCCATACAATTCTCTTTTGAGTTGGCACACATGCGAATCACTGTTAAAGATCTTGAAACCTTCAGGCTGATCTATGTACACCTCTTCCTCAATGATCCCATTGAGAAACATAGTTTTCACATCCATCTGATGAATGCGCCAGCCCATCTACGCTGAGAGTGCAAGGATGGATCTTATGGAAGAGTACCTTGCAATAGGTGCAAAAGTGTCATCATAATCTATCCCCTCTATCTGTGAGAATCCCTGAGCCACAAATGTGGCCTTTTATTTCTCCACACTCCCATCAGTAGCTTGCTTTACCTTGTAGATCCATCTCGATCCAACCACTGATTTGTCAACCGGTCTTGGGAATATCTCCCATGCACTGTTCTTGACAATGGAGTCATACTCCTCTACCATTGCATCAACAAAGTTGGTTGCTGCATTGATTCCTGAAAGGAAGATGGTTTAGTCACAACACATTTACTCATAAGAGCCATGTATCCAGTAAATTGGTTAGGAGACTGTCTCTGTCTGCAATGTGAAGTAGGGGCTCCTACATTCTCCGCAACATCAAGTCTCAATCTATCAGCTTTCGTGGTGTGCCTTTTGTCATTTCTGATGGATGGATCTGCATGAGTGTTTTCCTCCACTCCATGATCCTTCACATGTGGCTGATCCTTCATTCGTGATAGTGAAAACGCTTCATCTTGGACATGTCCTGCTTCTTTCCATTCTTGGACTCGGATTTGGAATGGAATTTCTTCCCCTTACCCTTCTACGCCTTGGAATACAAATAAAAATCCTCTTCATCTTAATTATTATATGAAGATCCATCTCTGGTGTTCCATCTGAACTCCTCTTGCACCAAATCAGACCACAGTCGTTCCCAATCTGGTAATTTTTCCCTTACATTGACAGAGTATTGATAACTGTACCAACTCTTGGGAAGTCCTAAAAGAGCCAAGCTCACTAAATCATCATCAACGACTATTATACCAATGCTCCCCAGTTCATCCCGACATTGGACAAACTTTGTTAGATATTTTGGTATGGAGTCGCCCTTCTCCATCTTGATCTTCCTAAGTTTTTCTTTGAGCGCCAATTTCTTATGGTCGTTGATGCTTTGGAATAGATACGTCAAAGCCTTCCACATTGCATATGGTGTGGCTTTTCCATGGAGGCTTGAGACAATGTGGTCTCGTACTCCCTCCAACAGGATCCTCCTCGCCTTTGCCACTTTCTTTTGCCATGCATCAATATTTGCAGCATCTATCACATCGGTTTAGGAACATCATTGTCAATGAATTCCTTCAAGCCATTGTCTTCGAGTACTGCCTCCATCATGTCCTTCCAAGAAATATGGTTTGAGCTGCCCTCGAGTGCATACTCCAACCTCAAGCTATTGAAAGCCATTTCGATCTTGAATCAGCTGTGGCACCAAGAAAGTATTTCTGCAAATTCAAATTCTATCCAGTCACAAACTCAACTCCTCCTTCACACTTGTGATTTCCTGTGCTCTGATACCATGTATAAATTATACAACATGCATGTATATCTTGGATTCACCCGATCTAATAATGTACTAAATTTAAATACTGAATCGCTTCTACAAATATTTTGCGGAATTAAAAACACAATCGCTAATCACATGAAGTAAAGAATAATCAAATCAAACACAACACAGATAATTTCCCATGGAAAGCTTGCTGCTCAAAACCCCACTATCTTCTATTGTATATTCAGCATGGATCATGAAACAATTATATACAAAAATCTTCTCACAAGAGCTCTTGAGTACTTAGCTAATTTTCTCACACTGTTATACAAAAACTGACTAATACTTAGCCAATTTACTACCTCCAGACAACCTGCCTTGCTTACGCAATCCCTGATGAATGCAACCCCTAAAAGATAGGAATTATGGCCTTGCTTGACTGTGCAATTATCGTGGGCACTCCAATGGGTGTTTGGTTGCATGTGTGCAACCAAATAATCCTACAACGGATGGTCAAATTCCCTTTCACCTAGATCTCAACCGAGTCTCCACTGGATCTGACATGCATGCAACTAATAATAGTAAATCCTCAGTTGCATGTGAGATCATTGATTGTGAATTAATTAATATTTTAATTCACTTGATCTCTCACTAGTGTATCAAGAAGTTACAACTAGCACAACTGAGTTTAAATCACTTAACTGAGTTAAACTAATTACAACCTACATTAACTAATGCACCACTACACTTCGAACTCTGTTACAACTAGAATTACTCTGCATGCCTCACCAACTACCTCTAACTCGAAATCCACTAGCTAAATGACTTTATCACTCCAAGTTAACTGTTATAAGTTATTATTGGGAATAGATTAAAGTTTATTTTCCATCTTAATTAGACGATAACTAAAATAGACATTCACCAAAAATAGCACTGTGGGCCCCACCCTAGTGTAGGTGCTTAATGCACTAGGCGTGGGTGCTGAAATTTTATTGTTGAATCTCAACATACCGCACTCCTTCTGCAATCATTTCCTTTATGTCAATGTTGATCCTTTTTCTTCCAGGCTCATTCCTCACTATGCCTTCTGCATCTGAATACCTATAAAGAATATCACACGACAAAAGATGAAATATACATAGCATATATATTTCAAAGCAAACCAAATGACCGATCAAGGAGTATCATGATAAACCAATTAATATTGACATAATTATGGGAAGCAAATCATATTTTGTATTAGAAAATGAGCATAGGGAAGCTTACAACCGATGCCTTGATGTTGAAGGCGTCCTTCAGAGTTGTAATCCAATTCCAAGCCACACTCTTCAATATCTTCTCCTTCTTCATCAAATCGACAACATGTAGACACAATTAGGTAGAAGTAAGGCAACCAACAATGACCAACTATGACTCACTAGCATGGCACTCTCTCATAGCAAAGCTAAGAAGGATAAGGATACACTAATGAGGTGGAAATGCCTTATCTCAAAGGGGAAAATCTTTGGAGATAAGATCAAGGGTAAAAAATGGGAGTATTCGACCTTATCCCCAACCAACAAGTACCAAAACATTTTTTTCGAGAATTATAGAGGCTGAAGCTTCTTCTCCAATTTTGGAGAACCTGTCTGAAGAGGACCAACGTGACTTTACTGCTGAATTATCGTGATGGCAGCACTATTCATAGGATAGGGACATGGTTACAAGCGCGAGCTTATTAAGGGGAGGACCGTGTTGGGCTTGTAAAATAAGGTTTTTTTACAAAATTTTGCAGAAAAGCTACAGGGCATTTCTCTTTTAGGTCTTCAGGGATATATTAAGCATGTTGTCCAGGATGAACAAGTTTATATAAGTTTTATTGATTTGCGACGTTTGTGACATGAGTGACACAAAAGATGACACTTGGGATAAGAACTGAGAATGCGAAAAAATACTATGTAACAGATGCCCCCCAAAGCATGAAAGTAGAACTAAAAGTGATGGTTGAATCACTTTATCATTCATGGCAAGGACTTTGGAAACCACCGTCAGGAGACCTGTCAATCAAACACCTTAAAATATATGACATATCTGATATAAAAATGCCTAAAAAAGTATCTTAATAGGCATCAAATAACACACGAGCCGGCGATATGGGCACTGTTATCACTCTACCCAACTTCCGAAGGCTGAAAATGGGCTTGAAGAAAGGTAACCACAAACTAGGCTTTAGGTCAGGTAGATAGCCCTACTAGGACCAGAGAGGGCTCTCTCGTTGTCACTTTTGCAGTCAAAGGTATGAATTAGTATCTAATGATCTTAGGCTAGGTATATAAGCTCAGTAAATAGGATTTGTTTGATATTTTTAGTGCTGGATAGAGAATTTAGTGAGAAGACTGTGTGTAGGGGTTTTAGTTCTGAATTCCAAGGTCAATTTGTAGAGAATATGTGAGGCTAGATAGGTAGTTTGAAAGAATTTTTAGTATGTCATTGAGTATAGGGTGAAATGGAAAATAGTTTGAATGATAATTGAGGTGAATTCATTCTTTTAGAAGCAAATATACATAGCAATGTAAATCTTGTCTAAAACAGAGCATGAACAAACATGATTTATGCTCACAAACTTACAAGATAAACATCTATGAAAGAAGAAGATATGAGATTAAGCATGAATTGATAAACATACATAGGAATAAAATATGCTCCAATGCATACCACAAGTATCTCAACACAATTTATGCAAATCCGTCTCTGATTTCATTCCAAATAGTTGATTACAAAAGCTCCACTACAATATGAGACTATCTAACCCAAAAAAAGACTAAAGAGAGTCTACTTATATAAAATATGGACTATGAAACCTCATCAGGTTGAAATCCCATCCAAAATGGATCATAAATACACAAGTTGAGTCATTCCCTAGATTCTATGGAAGTTAGAAACCATTCCTTGAATTTTAGCTATGAACTAGGAGTGTTTGTCCCTTACATTAATTACATATTCCCTCATGATAGGAGGAAAAAACCAACTAAATAAATCTAATTCCAACTCATAGGACAACAAAACCTTGAATTTGTGACAATTTCTGAGCTTGACAAGTGTCCTGAGGAACCCAATTCTGATTTGGGACATTTCTGACAGAAGGGTAACAAAATGTTTTAGAAGCGTAATAGAAATTTGGAGGCACTTTTGAGGAACTTTTAGGAGTCAAAATCCACTTCTGAAAGAACTATCAATTAGCCATGTGTGTCTAGTTTCTAGAACATCTTTAATTTTTCAAAATGACTCACGGGAAGCCCTTCAAAAATCCATTCTCCCAAGGTTACTCCAAAAACATAACAGAGGCTCCAAAAATGTGGCAGAAACATGAAAAATGAGTGGTTTATGATATTTTTCTCCAAAATTATAGCTTTTCATGCCATAGGGGTTCTTGATCTGTGATGTACTCATCAAAATACATCCATCCATGTAAAGAAATCATCATTTGGATGCCCCCAAATTAAGCGTAACAAAATTTTGATACCCTTCTGCAATGAGGAATTTCCAGAATTGTGCAAAAATCACAAAAATACCAAAATTGATAAAAAATTCTCAAAATTGGTTCTACAGTACCTGTGAGTAATGGGATAAAAAACCAAGGAATATTCAGCCAACAAGTCCAAGCTATCCTTCTGTTTAAGCTTCTTTGAGGCTTTTCTTTAACTGTTTTAGCTGTAGAAATTATACAAATAATATGTATACCAATGGATTCAATATGATCGTATGATATACTAAAGAAAGATGCTGAATCCTTATACAAATTAATTGTGGAAAATAAACACGATCGACAATCACAACAAGTAAATAAATAAGCAAATCATACCACAACACATATATTTTCCTGGGGAAAGCTTGCTGCTCAAAACCCCTCTATCTTCTATTGTATATTCACCAAGGAATCATGAAACGATTACAATTCACTCTTCTCACAAGAGTCTCATGCACTCTCACAACTATCTCACACTGATCCGGACAAAATCGACCAACACTTAGCCAATTTTCAGCCTTTTCTCAGCCTGCCTTTCTTGCACAATTCATGTGGAATGCAATCCCTATTCTTTAGGAATTTTAGCCTTCCAAAACTGCACAATGCTCATGGGAAATCCTATGGGTGTTTTACTGCATGCAGGAAGCCTACTAATGATACAAATGATAGTTAAGATCCCTTTAACCTCTGTCTCAACTGGGTCTCCACTGAAACTGACATGCATGAAACTTTTAATAGTAAATAACCAGTTACATGACAGATCACTGCATGTGAACTAAATATGATTTAATTCACTTGACCTCTCACTAGTGCAACAAATAGCTACAACTAGTTAAACTGATTTTAACTCACTTAATTGAGTTAACTGATTTCTCATGCATTAAACTAATGCACTAACTAAAACTTGGACTCAATAACTAATCGAATCACTCTGCATGCCTCACCGACCACCCTCAACTCGAAATTCATGAGCTAACTGAGTTTATCACACTCAATTAACTGTTACAAGTGATTATGAGATAAGATTACATTTTAGTGTCCAATTTAATTAAGGGAAAATTAAATTAGACACACATTTCTTGTTGACTTTTCAACACTCCCTCTCAACAAGAAAGGGATTATCGGCTACCCTGATCCTGCCTCTATGGTATTCGAATTTTCTCCTGGCGAGCGCCTTCGTCAGAATATCTGCATCCTGATCTTCCGTGGGAATGTACTAAAGTAACATGATGCACCTCTAAACACAATATCTGAGATGGTGGTACCAGATGTCTATATGCTTGGAGCTATTATAGAATACCAAATTAACCGAGAGTTTTATGCAACTCTGATTATCACAATGTATTACCGTCATTTCAATCTGATGACCAAACAAACCAACTGAAATCTTACTCATCCAGATGGCCTCACATGCAGCTTGATTGGTTGCCATGTACACTGCCTCGGCTAAACTGAGTGCCACAGATCTCTGCTTCTTGCTGTACAAATAAACTGCTTTCGATCCTATGCTGAAGATCCCTCTTGATGTGCTCTTTTTTTCTAATGGACTGCCTGCCCAATCCACATCAGTGAAGCCTTGAAGCTTCACTCCCTCTGTCCATCTGTACCATAATACATACTCTGTAGTGCCCCTAAGATATCTCAAGATATGTTTCCCTACCTTCCAAAAGAGCTTGGTCATCTTAACCATAGATTGACTCAACTGGTTAACTGCATAGAAAATGTAAAGTCTAGTGTTCACCAAGTACATTAGTGAACCCACAAGCTGTCGGTAAACAATAACATCCACCACCTCACCTGAAGTAGAATCTTCATTCCTCCAGTTTCCTGCAAGAGGAGTCTCTAGGGGTTTACAGCTCTCCATGTGAAACTTACTTAGAATCTCTTTGGCATACTTTCCTTGAGAGATGAACTTCTGACCATCCTGCTACCATATTTCCAAACCAAGGAAATAGTGAAGGAGTCCCATGTCCTTCATCTCAAACTATCTTGCAAGATCCTATTTGAAAGAAGTTATCGACTGCTCATCACCTGTCAAAATTAGATCATTAACATAAAGTATGATAATCAAGAGCTTACCATCAACCACAATCTGGTACAGGTTCGCATCTGCTTCACTCTTTGTGAAGCCCAACCCGGTGAAATAGCTATCAATTCTAGTGTACCAAGCACGAGGTGCTTGCTTCAGCCCATACAATGCTATCTTGAGTTTTCACACATGTGACTCAATGTCAAATATCTAAAATCCTTCTGGCTGTTCTAGTACACTTATTCCTCAATAAATCCATTGAGAAACACAATTTTCACATCCATCTGATATATATGCCATCCCATCTGCGCTGAGAGTGCAAGGATAGATCTAATCAATGAGTACCTTGCAATTGGTACAAAAGTATCCTCATAGTCAATACCCTCAACTTTTGAGAATCCCTGGGCTACAAATCTAGCCTTGTACTTCTCCATACTCCCATCTGCTTCTTGCTTCACCTTATAGATCCATCTAGATCCACCCACTGATTTTCTGACTAGTCTTGGGAAAACTTCCCATGCACTTTTCTTGACGATGTAGTCATACTCCTCAACCATGGCATCAACCCAAATTGGTTGTTGCACTTCTTCCTCAAAAGAGGATGATTCTGTCACAATACACTTGCTCATAAGAGCCATGTATCCAGTAAACCTGTCTGGAGATTGTGTCTATGTGCGCAGTGACGGTAGGTGCTCATACATGTTCTACCGCATCAAAGCTCAATCTATCAGCTTCTATGGTGCGCCTTCTACCATGTATGGTGGATGGCTTTGCATGAGTGTTTTCTGCCACTCCATGATCATTCTCATGTGGCTACTCCACATCTTGAGGTTCATCCTTTGGAACCAAGAGTTTCTCATTTGCATGCAAATCAAGCTCCCTCTAAAGGGACAATTGCATGGCTTTCTCCTCATCAAATTTTATATCCCGTCTCACAACAATCATCTTGCTGTTTGGAAAATACAACTGATAGTTGTGGGGAGTATCAGTGTATCCCACAAATATCCCAATCTTAGCTGTTGGTTCTAGCTTCTTTCTAGAATATTTGGTCACATGGAAATAGACAAATGAGCTAAATTTTTTAAAATATGAAACATCATGTTTCTTACCAGAAAATTCCTCCTATGGTGTACTCATGCCAAGTATCTGATGAGGACTACAGTTTTGCACAAATACCGTTGTGTTGCATGCCTCTGCCCACAGATGCAATGATAGGCCCTGATCATGCAACATCGCTAGTGCTGCACCCACAATTGTTATGTACTTTATTTCTATGACCCTATTATGTTGTGGGTTATGAGGCACAATCAGCTCTCTTCGAATTCTTCTTTGCTACAGAAGTTATCCGAATTCGTTGTGTCTTTCTCAGCCAGTGCTTTGAACTCACTCACAAAATTTTGAGAACGTCTGATATTTCTTTTGCATGAAGTAGATACAACACTTTCTAGAAAAATCACCAAAAAAGGTCCATAATACCTGTGATTTTCTATTGAAGCTGTAGAGAATGGTCCACACACGTTTGAGTGAACCATATCAAGGATTTCTGCTACTCGGTTTTCCTTCTTGTGAAAATTTTCCTTTGCATACTTCCCCATGGTACATAACTTGCATGTGTCTATTTGCACAAGAGTACCCTTTGTAAGCCCCATAGATATATGTTGCATAACCTTCAAGGCATCATGGTGTATATGGCCCAATCTCCTATGCCATAACTCACCCTCATCCTGGCTCACCACTTTGTCTGCCTTACCCATCAATGCTGCACAACCATCTACATCAATTTTGTAGAGATTCTTCACATGAATCCCAATCTTCTTGGCTTGTCCTGTGGCTTTGTGACGAAGGAATGCTTTCCCTTCATTGAAAACCACATCATAATCTCTATCCTCCAACATAGCGACTGAAACTAAATTTGTTTTCAAGCCTGGTACATGCATTATATCTTTTAATAAGAAGGGTTTACCTAACTGTCTCTGGAAAGTAACTGTACCAATCCCGGTAGCACTATACCTTCCATCATCACCCATTTCGATATGCATCTACAAATTTTCCTCCTCCAAGATACTGAAAAGTTCTTTGTCTCCCATCATGTGGAAAGATGCACCACTATCCAAGTACCACACTGATCCCATCGCACTAGACACCATGCATGTGATGAAGAGCTAGCAGCTTCTCCTTCCCATTGATAGAGTCCTGATAACTATGCTAACCCTTAGGAAGGCCTAGAAGAGCTAGGCTCACCAAGACTGTAGAAATTATACAATATGCATGCATATCTTGGATTCACCCAATATAACAATATGCTAAAGTTAAATACTGAATCTCTTCTACAAATATTTGCAGAATTAAAAACACAATCACCAATTACATAAGCATGAAGAAAGATCAATCACACACAACACAGATAATTTCCTGGGGAAATATTACAGTTAAAAACCCCACTATCTTCTATTGTATATTATATCATGGATCATGAAACGATTACATACACAAATATAATCACAAGAGCTCTCAGTACATCAGCTAATTGTTTCACATTGTCATACAAAAATTGGAAAATCCCTTGCTCAATTTACTATCTCGAGACAACCTGCCTTCATTGCGCAATCCCTGCTGAAAGCAATCCCTGAATTGATGCCTTCCTACTTGCCTTGACTACACAAGTATCATGGGATCATCCAATGTGTGTGTTCTTGCATGTGTGCAAGCGGATAATGTCACAACTGATAGTTTACTTCCCTTCCACCTAGAACTCAACTGGGTCTCCACTAGATCTGACATGCATGCAGCTAATAATAGTAAATCTTCAGTTGCATGTGAGATCACTACTTGTGAATTAATTAATAATTAATTCACTTGATATCTCACTAGTGTATCTTCAATTACAACTAGCACAATTGAGTTTAACTCACTTAACTGAGTTAACTACTTACAACTTTCACAACTAATGCACCACTGCACTTCCAACTCTGTTACAACTAGAATCACTCAATTACAACTAAAGTCAACCTGCATGTCCTGCCTACCAACCACTTAACTCAAAATTCACTTAGCTAACTGAGTTTCCACTTCAGTTAACTATTTTCAAGTTCTCATTGAGAATAGATTATAGTTTAATGTCCATCTAAATTAAGGGATAATAAAAATAGACATGCATCTAAAAATAAACATACACCTAAAAATAGCCTGTGGGTCCTACCCTAGTGTAGGTGCTTAATTTTCACTAGGATCAAAATTTTTTCTTGTTGAATCTCAACACTCCCTCTCAAAAAGAAAGGGATTATCCTTCACCCTGATCTTGTCTCTATGGTATTCAAATTTTCTCCTGGTGAGCACCTTCGTCAGAATATCTGCATCGTGATCTTCTGTGGGAATGTACTGAAGCAACATAATTTTCCCCTTCACACAATCTCTGAGATGATGGTACCATATATCTATATGCTTGGACCTATCGTGAAACATAAGATTAATCAAGAGTTTAATGCAACTCTGATTATCACAATGAATCACTGTCGGATCCATCTGAGAACCAAACAAATAAACCAAGATCTTTCTCATCCATATAGCCTCACATGTAGCTTGACTCGCTGCCATGTATTCTGCTTCCACTGAATTGAGTGCCATGGATCTCTGCTTCCTGCTGTACCAAGAAAAAACTGTAGACCCAATACTAAAGATCCCCCCCTGATGTGCTCTTTCTGTTCGATGGACTACCAGCCCAATTGGCATCCGTGAAGCCATGCAACTTCACTCCATCCATTTTTCTGTAACATAAACCATACTATGATGTGCCCCTCACGTATCTCAGGACATGTTTCCCTGCCTTCCAAAAGAGCTTGGTAGGCTTAACCATAGCTTGACTCAGCTGGTTAACCGCATAGCAAATGTCCAGTCTCGTGTTCACTAGATACATTAGTGAACCCATTAACTGTCGATAGACAGTAGCATCCACTACCTTTCCAGAAGTAGCATCCTCTTTCCTCCAGTTTCCTGGAAGAGGTGTATCCATGGGTTTGCGACTCTCCATGTTAAACTTACCCAATATCCCCTTTGCATACTTGCCTTGAGACACAAAAAATTCACCATCTCGCTGCCATATTTCCAATCCAAGGAAATAATGAAGGAGGCCCATATCCTTCATTTTGAACTGCCTTGTAAGATCCTCCTTGCATGAGTGTATTATCTACTCATCACCATTCAATATTAAATCATCAACATAAAGAAAAATTATTAAAAGATTACCCTCCACCACAATTCAGTATAGGTTTACATCTGTTTCACTTTTGGTGAAGCCCAGTCCGGTGAAATGACTATCTATCTGAGTGTACCAAGCACGGGGTGCTTGCTTCAGCCCATACAACGCTCTTTTGAGCCTACTCACATGTGAATCGCTGTTGAAGATCTCGAAACCTTCAGGTTTCTCTATGTACACCTCTTCCTCAATTATCACATCCATTTAATGAATACGCCAGCCCATCTGCACTGAGAGTGCAAGGATGGTCCTTATGGAAGAGTACCTTGCGATAGGCGCAAAAGTCTCATCATAATCTATCCCCTCGATCTTTGAGAAGCCCCGAGAAAAATTTATGCCCTTTTATTTCCCCACACTCCCATCAACAACTTGCTTTACCTTTTAGATCCATCTCGAACCTACCATTGATTTGTCAACCAGTCTTGGGAAAATTTCCCATGCACTATTTTTGACAATGGAGTCATACTCCTCCACCATTGCATCAACCCAAGTAGGTTGCTGCACTACTTCCTGAAAGGAAGATGGTTCAGTCACAATAAATTTTCTTATAAGAGCCATGTATCCAGTGAATTGGTTAGGAGACTGTCTCTGTTTGTGCTGTTAAGTAGGGGCTCCTACATTCTCTGCAGCATCAAGTCTCAACCTATAAGCTTCCGTGGTGCGATTTCTGCCATTTTTGATGGATGGATTTGCATGAGTGGCTTCCTCCACTCCATGAACTCATGTGGCTGATCCACATCTTGAGACTCATCTTTGGGAACCAACAATTCCTCCTCCACATGAAAGTCTAGCTCCCTCTCATGCGAAAACCGCATGGCTTTCCCCTCATCAAATTTTATATCCCGTCGCACAACAGTCATTCTGCTGTTTGGAAAATACACACGATAATTATGGGGTGTTTCTGTGTACCCAAAAAATCCCAACTTAAGTAGTCATCTCCAGCTTCTTCTTGGCATCCTTGGTCACATGCACATAAACAGATGAGCCAAAAATATTAAAGTGTGAAACATCCGTTTTCTTACTAGTGAAAGCTTCTTCAGGTGTACTCATGCCAAGCACTCTATGAGGACAATGGTTCTGCACATAAACCATAGTGTTGCATGCTTCCACCCAAAAATGCATTGGTAGGCCCTGAACATGCAACATTACTCATGCTGCACCCACGATCGTTCTGTTCTTCCTCTCCGCGACCCCATTCTGCTGTGGGTTATAAGGCACTACGAGTTCTCTTCGAATTGCTTCTTTGGTGTATAAGTTCTTGAATTTATTAGAGATTTATTATCCACCATTATCATTCCTAAGAGCCTTCACTTTCTTCCTCGACTCTTTCTCCACCAATGCCCTAAACTCAAAAAACTTAGAGAATTCTTGATATTTCTTCCGCATGAAGAAGATCCAACATTTTCAAGAAAATTCATCAACAAATATTACATAGTACTTATGTTTTGCTATTGAAGCAACCGAGAATGGTCCACACACATCTGTGTGAACTCTCTCAAGGATACCCGAAGCATGGTTATCCTTCTCATGAAAGGTGGACTTTACATACTTCCCCATGGTGCAACCCTTGCACTGATCTAACTGAGCAAGTGTTCCCATTGGAAGTCTAGTTGATATTTTCTACATGACTTTCAAGGCTCCATGATGAAGATGGCCCAATCACCTTTGCCATAATTTGACCTCATCCCGACTCACCACTTTCTCCACCTTGCCCACCATGGTAGCGCAATCATCTACCTCCAGCTTGTAGAGATTCTTAACTCGAATCCCTATCCTCTTGGCTTGACCCATTGTTTTATGTCGTAGGAAATCTTTTCCATCACTAAAAACAACGTCATAGCCTCTGTCCTCCAAAATTTCGACTGAGACCAAATTTTTCTTCATAATTGGTACATGCATCACATATTTTAATTGAAATGTTATGCTTGAATCCCTCTAAAAGGTAATGGTACCTGTTATCACTCCACCAAATTCCCAAGGCTGAGGAAGGAATCCCAATAGAGGTAACCACAAACCAAGCTTTTGACTTGATAGCTAAACTTATCAAGCCGGAGAGGACTCTCTCCAAAAGGGTCACAGACAGGAGGGCTAGAGAAATTAAGGTTTTAGGCTAGGTAATGAGTGCAAGGGGTTGTTTTGATTTTTGGTTTGGTTGGGTAAATTAGTAGATAATGAAAATAGATCATAGAAAGGCTAGGTCAGAGAAAGAGACAAAAAGGGTTGCAGGGATGAATGGGGAAAAGTACGTAAAATGTCAAACAATTGAGGCAAATGGTTATGGGATTGTTTATAAAATGTAAGAAGGTTGAGGGAAGCATAGAAGATGAATTTCTCTCAGACAGAAGTCATGAAACAAATTTATAACCAGTTATCCAAAACATAACATGACTAGCATGAATTTAGAATCTCACACTTACAAAAGGTCATATCATAGAAATGGAAATGAAATGAAAAATACATTCACACATATGTAAATAAAGAGGAAACAATGAAGGACATTTAATACCACAAGTATCCCATAAATATAGCTGCAACTCCTCTTGTATTAATGGCCAAAACTGAATACAAAGTATTCTTGATCCACAAAGAAAAATGAAACTGATTCCAACAATTCCCACTCTTGAAAATGAGTCAAAATGACATGATATAGGCCTAAAAAAACCTCTCCTGACCTCAGGGGTTGAATCCATAAGAGGAGGAGCTGATCCACTAAATTCTAAACTAAAACCTAGAGTGTAGGGTGGTCCAAGTGACTCAACCCTAACTTTTTGCAACTGATTCATTACATCTCATATGATTGATTTACCTAATGTATTTACCCTAGTAAATTGAAATAACATGATAATTACATTCATATTCATCATTTACATAGGTAAATTCAACTTTTCCCAAAGTAAAAACCAAAACTGGAGTGAAACTCAGAAAATTTCTGAAGACTGCAAAAGCACAATTTCCTTGTAAAACGCGCAACGTCCAGGCATAAATAATGACCTCTGTTCAAGGCTGAATTTGAGTGCCTTCCTGGTGTCCAAATCTACTCCATAATGGCTCGTTGGAAATCCCTTTGAGTCTAATTTCCAGAAATACCTCCAGTTTTCAAAATTATTCCCATTTTCCATGTCAAAAACTGCTTCTCCCAAAACTAGTAAACGGGTAGCGACCAGGGTGCAGAAATGTAGAGTTCTGTTGCAAGAAACTTTTGGAGGCCTTCCTCAACTCCAAATTGAGATCATGATAGCTCATTGGACATATTATTCTATATAAGTTCCAAATATACCTCCAAATTGAGCTCAAGATAGATAATTGGAAATATATCTTAGTCTAGGTTTCATTTTAATTATCAATCAAGTACTTTGGACACTCCAGCTATGAGAAAAATTGATTTTCCCAAGGTCACTCCAGAAGTGCAACAACTCTCTTATGGCACATGTATTTTTGAAATTTATGTAAAACCATGATGCATGTGTAAAATATGAAGGAGGTTTTTCTTCCTTGACATATTTTGGACAAAAACCTCGCTCAATTTTGTTAAATTCATCTTTTTTTTGTCAGAAACATATTTTGAAGTAAAATTGGCCCTATAAGTGGCAAATAACTTGACCCTAGGAATGATTTCGTAAAAAATGATGGAGACATGATATTTATGAGCTGAAATGACCTCATACTTACTAAAATTAACTCCCTTATTCTTCCTCTGCTTATATGTCTCTGATTCCATAGCAAACCCTAGCTCAGTGGGAGAGGAAATTAGGGTTTAATGCTTGTAAAAAATGATCACTTGGGAACCCTTGGGAAAAGACAACTCCCTTTGACATTTGATCAATTGATGAACTAAAAACTCTTGCACTTTGGCATTTGATGTGTTGGAATGTGGAACTATGATTTGGCATCCTTGGAAACTAAGTACTTATTACATTTGAATTGACATAAAATTACATGAATAAATA